>ML859382.1:0-18121 GCA_009831015.1 Picea engelmannii | reverse complement strand
CTAATATAATGCACTCATTAATTATCAATCCGGGATTCGTAATCAACAGAGTTACAAGACACCAGTAAGAAAGGTAATTTCTAATGTCACGAGTATAGAATCAAACTAGATTATGTATGCTGGAAACAAATCAAAATAGCAAAGTACAATGCACTTTGGTTGTCTTTCACAGAGAGGCTATCTATTCCATTATGGCACATGCAACTATGAGATGGAATTGGTTTGATAGATCAACTCTAATGTCTGACCCAGAAAATTAACTATGCAATCCACACTTTCTGAAAGGAAATCACACATCAATCAACATAGCATGGGTAGTTCAATAGTCAATATGTTGGTTCTGTTGTGGTTCACAATGAACTTCACTAGTTCTTATCCAAGTAGTTTTGACTATTGCTGCCAACAACTATGATTACTCAAGGAAATCAAATTCATGAGAAAAGAAACAGAGCATATGCAAAAACATAGCAGTTAAAGATCTCTAAGCAATTATAGAATGGAAATCTTAATCTAAGTTGTATTGCTATCATCTAACAGAGTTAAAGCTTTAGCTAATTCAATGTTTATACTACTGAAAACAAACACTAATACTAATCTACGAAGAGGCTGACCTTTGTTGGGCGGTGGGCCCTTGCCGCTTCAACAGGTCAGCTACTGAAGTCTACATGAAGCTTGCTTTGAACACACACATTACTCTCACTCGCACTTCAAAACATAAAATCAAAACTCTCTTTGACAACTCAACTCATTCTTAACCATAGATAATCAAAATATGGAGATAAAATGACTTTCCATTAATCTTTACTCAGGATATGTTCTGTACTATCATACGTTGCTTACATATTGATAATATGGTAACTCTCCTATTCTTCTACCATCCTTGCCATGACTATTTAATAGTCTGAATCGTGAAACACAAGGAGGCGAAGTGATTTGAAAATCAATCAGTTGTTAAGATTAATCATTCGGTTACATCTTTAGCTTCATCCTCATGACACGAAGTGCATGAGGATGAAGCAATCAACAAACTATCCTTATCATAGCAAATAGACATCCACCAATTGACTTAGGCGAGATCCGGCACTTAACTTAGTGCATTAGGCTCTTCCATATTAGTACCGGATCGTAACAGGTAGATGGTACCGGATCATGACAGAGCGTAAAAGGTGGTACCGGATCATGACAGAGTGTGGCCGTTGGTACCAGATCATAACAGTGCGTGTTGTTGGTACCGGATCGCAACAGGTAAGATTTAGTACCGGATGCGTTTGGTACCAGATTCAGACAACAACAGTCTTGGTGTGCAGGTACCAGATAGCTGAGTTGGTACAGGAACGCTAGACATCTAGAGGTCAAGGATTCACATATGACAAATTGAGCATTAGTACATGAAATATTCAATTCCTTAACTCAATAAACCACAAATTGCATGAATTAACCATACTTTACCTTATGACCTTATTACTGGCAATTGGTAGCGTTCTTGTCATTCACTAAAGCTTTAGGTAGGCCAAAAAGGTATACGTGAAGAGTATAATAGGGTAATGGGAATTTCAATTTCGGGTCTCAACATTCCCCCATGCTAAAATCATTGCATGTCCTCATGCAACTAAAAACAAAACCCAAAATTTTTCAAAACTTGAGATTGTGTTCTTTACTTTGGTGGATCAATGATGTTGATGGCTGAAGCCTCTTCTCTCAGCTCCCTTTTGGTGACCCTAACATATTATAGGAGTCGTAATACCTTCTTGAGCTTGTTAGAGGTCTCTTCATGGTCATCTTGAATTTGTTGGCTGGTTGCCTTCAACTACTCATTTTCTTTCTTGATATATCTGTCCAAGAGTTGATATTCCTTCACTTCCTATTGGAGTTCCTGAATTTGTTTTTGTAATTCCCCAATCCTTTTCCTCATTTGTTATTTTGTAAAGGTCTTTGTTGACTCCATCATTACAGGTTGGATGGAGTCCCTTTCCTCGACTTCCTACCTCATCCCACATAAAGTAATAGTGGCTTGCTCCTCGGTCAAACTAGGGATGTCATCTTGGATTGGTAAATCCTCAGAAGGGGAAGTGAGGTCGATTGGATCTTCTAGTGTATGAGGAATGACTATTGTTTTTCCCTTCCTTGCCATGCTTCTCGTAGTTCTTTTACAAGGAGGTATCGTATCAGAGATGCTCATAGGATTCCTTTTCTTCTTCTCTAATTATGAAATGGTGACAGGGGGTTGTGCCACAGACTGTTTACTTTTAGTTTCTGAGCTATGCTTCCCTTTCTTCATCATTTTTGTTTGATGGCCCTCTTTCTCAACTGCCACTATTGAAGTCTCCTCAACTAATTTGTTTTTACCTTTTGATTTAGAGCTTTTAGAAGTCTTGTTGACTTTGGAAGAGGACCCTGCTTTTTTATGTTGGCTCACTGCCCTAGATGATGGTGGAGTTGTCTTATCCTTCTTGTTCTTTTTCTCTTGGGGTTCCTTACTTTTCTTTGGAGCATGTTGGGTTTCCTATACAGGTTTGTTTTCCGTGGGAAGGTGTTGTGTGATAAGGGTTTTCCAACTAATCCTGCATTTCCTAAGCTCATGCAAAACTAGCATTTTAATGAGACCTTGATGGTAGATGCTAGTATTCTCTATTTTGGAGATGGATTTAACACCTCTTACCATTTTATTCAAACTCATCCATAGAAAATATGGAAAATCGATTTTAGGGCCTCCTTCAAAATACAATAGAAGCCTAAGGTGATAAATGAAAGTCATGGCATACCTTCCTTCATAGGTGACAAATCATTGAAGACTGGTAATCATTGGATGGTATTCTTCTTTGATGTAGTTTCTAGGGATCCCTTTCTTCCAGTCAAGGTGTTGATGACCTGCCTTCAAGAATTGTTGGCACATTTGTTTGTTAATTCCTACACCTTTGAAGTATTTAGCTCCTCTGCTAGGTAGTCCCGTAACCTCCCTTATGGTTTCTTCATTAATTATCAATTGTAGATTTCCTATACGTGCACTCTCTCCATCATAGCTCTATATAAATTCCTGAGAAATCTTCTCGTGCCAACCTGTAAATTTTTCCAGAAACGGTATCCACTCCAATCTAGCATATTTTTCTTGACATAATTGGTACTCCTCGGTTTCCCTATAAATTTGGAAAACCAGTTCGTGTCTAGTAACGACCATCGTTATAAGTTGTGAAAAGGATTGGGCTGTAGCATAAGGGTTTAGTTAATTGATGAAGGGTTTGGTACCGAAAAGGAGGAGGCTCGGAACTGGAGAAAAGCTCAAGACAGGGGGAAGTATGGTGATGGTGTTGCGAATGGTAAGTTTAAGTGAGGGTGTTGCAAGGAAAAATTATGACCAAATGAGGCTTATCTGGATGGCTTCGCCACCAGATAAGCCATTTCATTTCTACCCATTACTATAATGATGAGGATAAGACGTTGGGTATCAGGGCATCATTTTGGAATAGTTGATTGGACTTTCGGGGGGTGAAATTAATGTTGGATCCTGGTTCATGATATAACATGGGTTCGTGAATTGCTTAAGGACGAAATATATTCATGGCTTATCATTGTTATGCATGCTTCATATTTTGATATGATTTTTTCCTTTAACCATGTTCAAGAGCTATGAGAGGATTAATTAGGTTTAGGTATATGGGTATGCGGGATAGGTGCATGGATTTAATACTAAGGTCGTAAGATCTAGTATAGCTTTTCATACTTATTTTAGTTTTATGAGCATAGGAAAATAAATACCATGTTACCTTTTCTTTCACCTTTGTATGATCGATACCCATAGCACGTGTGACTGTTTGTAAATTGTCAGAATCATCCTTTTATACTAAAGCTTCTTGAAAACTTGGTACATGAATGTCCTGTACTTCTGATATTTTGTGCTGATCTTCTTTGTATTTAGTTCTGCAGGTGGATTATATGAGTCTGGAAAAAGAGTTCTGAAGGGGCTCTTTGATCTTCCCCCCATGCCGAAGATGTTGTATATATGTAGGCAAGAAGATTCAATCATTTTATATCATAATGGAGAAAGATGATAAGAGAAAAATAAACCAATCAGATTTTAGAAGTACAACTTATCACTTATCATATGATCTCATGCCAAAAAAAAATGAAATTGCCCTTCTTTTAATGGATTATTGACAGAGGTAGCATTCACCAGTGAAATAGGGGAATACATATATGTTTGCATTGCATGCCAAAAATGAAATTGCCCTTCTTTTAATGGATTATTGACAGAGGTAGCATTCAACAGTGAAATAGGGGAATACATATATGTTTGCATCTCATGCCAAAAATGAAATTGCCCTTCTTTTAATGGAGTATTGACAGAGGTAGCATTCAGCAGTGAAACAGGGGAATACATATATGTTTGCCAGAAGAACAGACCCCACCTAACTTGCTTCAAAGATTTACTATCATTAGTCATTATAGATAAATTTCACAATATAAGTAAATTAGACTCCCTAGTTAGGGCTCCACTCTTAAGAAGTTTCCTTCTTAGATAGTGTAGGCTTTAGATGTTAGACTGGTAAGTTGACTTAGGGTGATTCTCAAATGGACATTATGTTGCTGATTAATCTGGAGTTTTGTATCTCATCAAAGTCAATATTGACCTTTACTCTTTTTGTTTTGGATGACAAAAAGTGGATTTTTCAATTAGACAAGTATAGATGAGACATTTTTCAACCAGAACCCATTGCCAGCAAGCCTGTTCAGTACTCCGGTGGGGTAGTTGTGATAATTAGTGAGAGGTGCCTTCCCTAGGCAGAATGCCCCATTGCCAACAGGCCTGTTCAGTACCCTGATGGGTTTTCCTAGTCATACCACAGACCGGTACCCTCTGGCAGCAGACCTATTCAGTATCCCGTCGGGTTAGTCTCTTAAACCCTTTTTCCATCAGAGGCTTCTTATCCATAGTCACCTATTTTGGTTTGTATTAAAGAGTTCTTTTCATGGTGACAAGGGAGGCTCGTCTGAAAACCTTTTTACAAGTTGGGATGGTATTGGGTTAGAAGGCATATACTCTTCTTTTGTATGTCTTTTAAATATTTTTCTGAAGGAAAAATAAACTTTTATGCACATTATTTCTTTAGAGTGATCCAGATGTATAATTTTGTATGAAGTTGTCCATAAGAGAATGAACTAAAGTTTCCCTAGGGTACTGGTACATCCTCTGCCATAAAAGTTTTGGTAGTGTGCCCATGGTAGAGAGTGTTCATATACTCATATGTTACTCTTTAATAAGATAATCCAATGAATACTATTGAAGTTTGGTTAGGGTGAGATGGTTTCTTATAGGCTAATATATATTTTTTTAAATCATGCTGAAATACTAGGTAAAGGAAACTTCTAGTCTTTGAAGCGGATTATGGTTCTTTGAGCAATCATAGGTAAAAATTGTGTTCCTCTTTTTAAGCAACATAAACAAAAGAAATTAAAGTTCTTCTCAGCAACAGAACCAAAAGAAATTAAAATACTTCTCAGCAACAGAACCAAAATAAGTTAAAATACTTCCCTTTAGTTGTCAACAGGAGGGCTGCCATTTGGTACTGCATTTGGCTTTGTGGTTCAATCTTAAGTGGTTGTTGCATGGCTTGATACTTCATATTAATGGACATGATTTTGAAATATTCTTTGTCAATATGTCTTGATAGTACTGTAGAAGGACAGACTTTGGTACCGGACTGGTACCGGACCAGAACAAGATTTCTGGTACTGAAACAGAACTGAATATTGTTGATGCCTACGACTAATGTTTAGCAAGTTCATGAAGGATCAAATTGATTATAAAAAATTTCTTACAAAAGAAAAGAAAATTTGTGAAAGTAAAACAAAAGGAGATAAGAGTCTTTTGTTACCTTCTGCTTATTAACAAAATTCGATCCACACCTATGTACAAAAAAAAATAAAAAATTTCAAATAAACCAATCAATCAATGTGGGTTAGTGGGAGGATATCCTTCCTTACTGATCATCTGCATGTCTGAACTCTGTAATATACGAGTCAGGAATTCTTCTTTTGACAAAGGTTTGTTGTAAACTCGCAACCGGTGACCATTCACAAGGAGTGGTGTCTGTTGTTCATCAATTTTCTTTATCCTGATTGAACCATTATCATAGATAGTGTCAATTTCATAAGGTCCCATCCAACGGGTGGTTAACTTACCTTTGAATTTCTTGAATCTGCTGTCATACAATAGGGCCCAATCTCATTGTTGAAATTTTTTCTTTTTGAGATACTTGTCATGCCATTTTGTTCTCTGTTCTTGAATGAGGGTAGTCCTTTGAAGTGCTTCCTGCCTAGTTTCATCCAACTCATTAAGCTGCAAGAGTCTTTGTTGTTGGGCTTCATCCAAGTTCATGCCAACTTGTACTGCAGTCCTAAAGGTTTGATCTGAAATTATATGGGGAGAAGCACCTGCTTCCCATACACTAACTCATAGGGTGTGTGTCCTGTTGTATTCCTCCAGGTGATTCTATAAGCCCATAAGGCTTCTAATAATCTGTCAGCCCAATATTTATGGTGCAACTGTATTGTTTTGGTAAGAATGGACTCAATAACTTTGTTGGTGGATTCTACTTGTCCATTTGCTTGTGGATGATAGGGTGTAGATTTTCTTGTGTTTGATTTGGTACTGTTCTGTAACATCTTTGACTAGATGAGAGGTAAATTGAGTTCCCTGATCAGTCACAATTTCTTGTGGTACACCAAATCTAGTAAATATATCATTAAAAAGGAAATCTACCACTGATTGTTCACTTGCAGCTGGTAAAGCCTTTGCTTCAACCCATTTAGTCACATAGTCAGTGCATACAAGTGTATAATTTTTCTTTTTAGATGCAGGGTTAATGGGCCCTACAAAATCTAATGCCCATTTCTCAAATGGTTGAATGACTACTTGGGCTTGAAGTGGAATTTGGTCTTGTGCAGTAGGCTTACCCATTCGTTGGCATTCATCACAATTGGATACATAGGTTTTAGCATCTCTGAAAATATGAGGCCAGTAGTAACTTGATTGCAGAACTTTGTAAGCAGTCCTTTTGTCTAAGAAGTGTCCCCCACAAGGGCCATCATGGCAGGCTTGTAAAATTTCATGAATTTCATCTTCCCTTACACATCTCCTGATCACCAAATCTGGTCCTGTTTTGTAGAGGAAATCATCGTGCCACATGTAATTTTCACTTAGTTGAATTACTTTTTGTTTTTCTCTAGGAGACAATTTCTGAGGCATCCTCCCTGTCACAAGATAGTTAGCGACATATGCATACCACAGAGTGAATGTAGAAATAGAAAATAAATTTTCATCAGGAAAGGTATCTTCTATTGGTGCATTATCTCCCAGATGAATCATTCTAGATAAGAAATCAGCCACAAGATTATCTTTACCAAGTCTATCAATAATGTTGATATTAAACTCTTGTAATAATAAAATCCATATTGTAACTCTAGGATTTGTTACAGGTTTGTTCATTAAGAATCGGATGGATGAATGATTAGTGTGTACAAAATCTTGATATCCTGTAATATAGTGTTTAAATTTATTGATAGCATGGACTACAACTAGCAATTCCTTTTCTGTGACCGTATAATTAACTTCAGCTAGAGACAGATTTTTACTGATGAAGTAAATGGCATAGGGAATTTGATTTTCTCTATGTCCAAGGAATGCCCCAAGGGCTGTGTCTGAGGCATCGGTATAGATATGAAAAGGAAGGGACCAATTTGGTTCTCTTAATACAGAGGTAGTTGACAATTTCTATTTTAGAATTTCAAAAGATATTTGGCATTCATCATCCCACTTAAATTCAGCTTCTTTGGAGAATAATTTAAATAAAGGGGTCACTAGGCTTGTAAAATTTAGAATGAATCTTCTATAGTAGCCAACATGTCTTAAAAATTTGCGAACTTCCTTTTGTGAGGAAGGTATTCTGATTTGTGTGATGATATAAGTTTTTGCCGGATCAACTCTCATGCCAAAACGAGAAATGTGATGTCCTAAAACAATACCTTCAATGAGAATCATTTTTTATTTTTCATTACTTAAGGAAAGGTTAGTTTCCTTACACCTAATCAAGACTTTTTCTAAACTGGCCAATGCTTCTTGGAAGTCTTGTCCATGGACTGTAAAGTCATCCATGTAGACTTCCACACAATCATTGGTCAAGTCAGAGAAAATGGCTAGGAAAACTCTTTGAAAAGTGGTCGGGGCATTGCAAAGTCCGAAAGGGAGCACATTATAAGAATATGTGCCCCAAGGGCAGGTGAAAGTGGTCTTCTCCCAGTCTTCAGGTGCTATTTGTATCTGGTTGTAACCACTAAACCCATCCAAGAACGAAAACTACTTCTTTTTGGACAGGGTATCCAGCCCTTGATCGATAAATGGTAAGGGTGGCTTTGTTTAACTCCTGGAAGTCTACACATATCCTCCACTTACCATTTTTCTTGGGAACTATGACAAGTAGAGATACCCATTGACTATATGAAATGGGGTATATGAGATTGGCTCGAAGGAGTTTTTGCAATTCCTCTTTTACAATATCTTTAAGTGTTGGATTCATCCTTCGCTGAGGGTGTCTAATTGGTCTGATTTGGTTATTAGTGTAGATATGATGTGTGCATGTGTTAGGGTGAATTCCTTTCATGTCTGCATAATCCCATGCAAAGGCATCAAATTGTCTTTGGAGCATTTCAATCACTTGTGTCTTTTGTTCTAGTTCCAAACTAGAGTTGATATACAACGGGTTTCCTGGGTTAATCTCAACAGGTTCAGTAGTTTCCTCCTTATCTAAGGAGGCTGGTGATAAAGTGTATAATTGAGTGATATCAGGGTGCCAAGTTTGTTGAAATTCAGAACTAAAAATATGTGACAATTCTGCAAAAGACCTTGGGTATTCAATGCAATTTGTGTCAGCCAAAAATAAGCTTAAGACTTGTTCATCTGATTGTTCTTATATTCCTCTTACTTGTTCAAGTGTTAATAGAGGTCTGATGCAATCTTCCTCTCCATAAGGGTTTTCTAACCAAATAGGTATTTCCTCTGCAAGTTGGGCAGGAGGGAAAAGGACAAGTTTTTGGCTATGTGTGCCATTGGATATAGTCATCTCACCAGATCGACAGCTGATAAAGGCATCTGCTGTGGCCAGCCAAGGGTGGCCAAGAACCACAGGGTGTCCCGGTTTGGAAAATGATTTATAATAGATAACTAAAAGGTCTACTAGATATTCCCAAAAAGCTAGAGTGACTGTGACATCATCTAGACTTCCTGCAGGGCTAATGACTGACTTATCTGCCAACTCAATCATGGTTTGGGTTTGTCTTAACTGGTTGATTTGGAGCTTCTGCATAGTGTCAAAAGGCATTACATTAATATCTGCACCCAAATCAATGAGTGTATTTGGTAGAGAAATGCCATTAATTTCAATAGTGACAACTGGGTTTCCAGGGTCATTATATTTGTATGGCATTTCAGAAATGAATTCAGATAATTGTCCCACTACCTGAACAAGGGGAGGTTCCCTCTTCTTCCTTCCTTGTTTCTTAATGCAAATATCCCTTATAATTTTGGCGTATATAGGGATATCCTTAATAGCTTGTAGTAGAGGTATTTTTATGCACACATTTCGTAATTCATCTTCTATATCTCTGTGCAAGGGTGGGTCAGGTTTCTTCACTAACAGTCTTTTAGGGTAAGGTGCAAGATTAATTTGTTGTGGTACTCGTACAAACTGAGAAGTAATTGGGATAGGAGGAGAGGCCTCTTCTTCTGCAAGAGTGATTTGAGTGTTTTCTTCCTCAGAATGATTATTATTTTCTTCCTGAATTATTACTGCAGGATTTGATTGGTTTACAACTTTCCGTGATCATAGTTGAATTTCGTAGGTGGGAAAGGTTTGAACTTCTGTATTTTGCACAGGGTGGGTGGGTTCGATTATTGGGGTTAGGGACTGGCTGGGCAGGGATTGTTGTTGGTCTTGGTGGATTGTGGGCATCTTGGTTTTGTGGTTGTTGATTGGGATTTATAGATATTTGCTGCTACTGATTAGGATTCAAGGGGGTTGTAAATTGTTGTTGTATAGGAGGTGGGAGTAAAGCTTGCATTTGTGGTGGGTTGAATCCAGGTAGTAATTGGGAAATGTTTGCAGGGTACTGTGGATATGTAGGGTAAGAGGGATTTCCATACATAGGTCCCCTCCAACCTTGCTGCCAAGGCTGAGTTTGCTGAGGTGTCCATTGTGGATAAGTCATTGGGGAAGGACCCCATTGTTGTTGTTGATATTGTGTATTAGGATCATAAAATGTATTGGGATTTTGGGCTCTCCAAGGTCTTCTAGAAGGGTATGGCTATTCTTGTGAGATTCCTCCTCCCCTATACATGGCTTGTAGTTCAAGCAAGGTTGGACACTCAGATGTGGGGTGTTCTAGTGTACATAGACCATAGATTTCTATGACATTTAATAGGCATTCTTTCTCGTTGTTGTGCTTCTTTCGACATCTATGAAAAAATATTGCTAAAACATCTTCTTCTTGTCTCTTTTTCAGTTTCATAGTATCTAATTGGTTACTTATTGTGCTCAAGATGTCTATTTTAAAGTTTTCCAAAAAGTTTCCTAACTCAGTTCTGGTGACAGTCCCTGATCTTTGTTTTGTATTTCTGCTAAAAGGATCTCTTGGTCCTTTGCCTATTTTAGCTTGTCCTCTTGAGTATCTCCTACAATAATCTGCAATTTCTGAAAAAGGTTTTTGGTGTACATATCCTGAACTCAACAATTTTAAAACTTCTATGCAATCATCCCTAATACCTTTCAAGAATACAGTTCTTACTACAGCTGGGTCTGAGGTGAATAGTTTTGACTTTTGATAGTTGTATAAGAACCTTTCTAAGTAGTCTTCAGGACTTTCATCTTCTCTTTAATGCATTTTAAAAATGTCGTTTTTAACATTATCCTTACAATAGTCTTGGTATTTTCGTAAAAATGTGTCTTTCATTTGATCCCAAGAAAGGATTGTATTTTCTCCTAAGCTCATGAACCATCTTAAGGCTGAATCTTTCATTGTAGCAGCAAAAGGCTTAATTTTTTGGGCATCATCTGAGTAGTTATAGCGTCTACATAATATGTCAAACTCAAATAGAAATAAATCTAGATCTTCAGTTGACATACCTCTGATAGTGGGTAACGATGATAGTGGAATATTCTTCATGATTGCTTGTTTTTTTTACCTAGATTTGTTTTACTAGCACATGTTGTTTGTTCACCCAAATTGACCATAGAATTTTCTTCATTAGTTTTTTAACTCGTTCACAATTGACCCTCCATGTCGTTCACTTAAAATGCAAGGCTTACCCCTAGAAAATCTAGAAGGTTCTCAACCCTTGCCTACCAACTCACCGGAGGGGTCTCCTCAATAGAGTGAAGTCCAAGACATCACCACTCCACAAGTGGAAAGAACTGACTCTCTAGAACGATTCTAAATTTCCAATTCTCGATAGGACTTTCGACTTCACCCCGACTCTGAGAGATGTATTCTGCGACTGACTTCTTCTGGAGAACTAGTTGTTCAATCTTCTGGATCACCGACTGGACCTTTCCTAGGACCTGAGGGGAAAGATCCTTTTTGGGCTACCTGAATTTTTAGACAGGACCTCTTTGGCTCGGGAGCAGGCATTGATATCACTATCTCACCTGAGCTACCCGAAATATCTGACCCGAACACAATACCATTTACTACTGCTTATTATTTTTCTGGTACAGAAGCTCCGCGAACCGACCACATCCTGAATCTCCCTTTACAAATGGCCCATTACATAGATACTACGAGTCTTCATACCGAGATTACCATGGCTAGCCAAGCCCCCATCGGCACACTTCTTTCGCCTAGAGTCACCCCGACACTTCCACCCGGATACCGTGCGTTGAATGCCTCTATTCCCATTCCTACGCAAATCACATCCAGAACTCCTAGTGGTCCCACTTCTTCTGGGCACTCTCCTCCTGGTTTCATTCTGACACTTCCTCTGCCCCCTTTCAGAGGACCTTTTCCATCCTCTATCAGAGGCACTAATCCTAGTTGCACCATTCCGTTGTTCACACCAAATTACCAGATTCCTATTGGTGGACAATTTCACCAAGGAGGCTTGACTCAACCCCCCTTGGCAGGGAAAATCCCAATTGGAACCCAAATCCCAATTGGAACAGAACCCCCGATTGGAACACAAACCCCGATTGGAGGATAGCCCCCACCCTATGGACAAAACATACCTCCATCCTTGGCCCAGTATTGGAATCATCTGATACAACATAATACTCAATCGACTGGAGGGAAACAACCTCCAACTACATCAGTTATACCTCCTGGTATAGGCCAACCATATTCAGGTACGTCTAATCCTATTTGGGGCTCGAACGCTCAACCCCACACCCCTGTTCAAGGGTACAATTCCATGAATTATTTTCCTCCACAACAACCACTGAATCTGCCTGGATCTTCTCATTATATGCAGACTGCTTATGGTCCCACTGGTCTGTCGACGGGACTCCCTCCCCAAATCCACCAGTACCCGCATGTGAATAGACAGTTACCTTTCTTAGCCACCTTGGACCTCCCAAATCTGTCGAGGATTTTAAACGATCTGATCTGTCACTCTCCCCAATGGCCCGCCATACCAACCAAACTACCATCTAACATCCCTAAATTCGATGGCAAAGTGAGAGAGGACCCAAACAATCACGTAATGAATTTTCACCTTTGGTTCTCATCCAACTCCTTGATGGATGACTCTATTCATTTACGCCTTTTTCAACAAACCCTCACGGGCTCCGCTGCAAAGTGGTATATAGAATTACCATGAGGTTTCTGTGCCGACTTCAACACCCTCGCTATGGCCTTCCTAACCCACTACCAGTTATCGATCCGTTATGAAAAAGGGACCAAGATTTTGAGTTCTTTCAAACAAAACAAAGCCACTCATATCTCCAATCAAATTCATGAGTGGCGATGTAGACAACGTCTCATCAAACTTGAACTTCTTGATCAGTTGCTGGCAGAGTGGTTCATGAAATCATTTGTGAACGACATTGGTCATGACATCTCCATGGGTGGAGTTGTCACAGAAGAATGGGCCATTAGTCATTCTCAATACCTTGACCTCATTTACTCACAAATGGGTACTCTTTACGACTTACTCCCTGATGCACCTCGTCCTTCTACTTCCGCCACTTCAACTACTCCTACTGCTTCTCATGCAACTGATGGTGTGATTGGTACTTTCCGTGCCCAACCACATTCTGCCCAAACCTCTAGCAACAACTCCAAACACATTTCTTCTAATGTTCAAAATGCTCCATCTCCTACCCCTCCCACCGGCAAGACTTCTGAGGTAAACGTTGTCCAATATACCCTCGTCGGTAAAAACAAATCCAGAAAGGGAAAGGGTAAGAATAAGGAGGACAAAAATACTTCGCAAGCAGAGAGAACCAAAACACCACATGTTGACGATAGGGATAAGCGCAAACCTCGATACCCTTGTCTTATCTGTGGTGATGATCATTACACAAAGGATTGTCCATGACGAGCCAAGGTTACTAAGTTCCTTCAAGGGACCACGAAACCGCCCACTTTAGTCGTCTTGTCACAACCCTTCCCTTCTAAAAAACAGGCCCAATTGGTCATTCATGACCAACCATCCCCCTCCACTACATCCTATGTCTTAATGTGTACAGGTGATTCAAAGCAAAGTGACATCACACTTACCACTCGAGCCAAATATTATTCTTCCTCCAAAGAGAAGGTTGGTGCTACAACTCCTTCGTTGGTCCAACCATCTCCCACGACTCCACCTACCAATGGTCCTCTTCATCTCAAACGACTGAGCCTCGACACAGTAATTTTCCCTCCTCCAAAGGGCATCGTTCGGAAATCAACTTTCAATCCTCATGCTCATGCTGCCCAGAACTACAATATTATTAAAGATCTATCCCAAGCACCATCTGTGATGTCATCCATCGAAGTGCTTCAAAGTTGTCGCATACAACAGAGGGCACTGTTGAAAGCTATCAACTGAATCGACTCTACAGATACAAATTTAATAATTTTTGACTTGGAAGATCACATTCCAAGGTTACCCCCTCAACTCGCATTCCAAATACAAGTGATTGTCTCCCACAAAAACATTTGTAGAACTATTATCGACGAGGCTGCCTTGACGTGTGTCATGTCTATTACCTGCTGGAAAGCCATTGGCTCTCCCTCTTTGACTGAATCCCATAACACACTCAAAGCCTTTAATGGCTCTAGTTTTAAGCCTTACGTTGTCCTCCCTTCTCTTCCAATCATGTTAGAAGGAAAAATAGTCCAAGTTGAAGTTGAAGTCTTTGACGCTCCTCTCAATTACAACTTTCTACTTGGTCATAGCTGGATTGATTCCATGCGCACAGTTGTGTCGACTCTTTTTCGTGTTGTACGTTTCCCACATCAAGGAAAGGTAATTACCGTCGACCAACTAGCCTTCTTTAAATAGGATACGTGCATTGGCAACGTACTGTTTATTGCCAACCCCCCCCCGGATACGAGAACATGAGTGTAGGTCTTCTCAAATATTCCTCGTTAATGGGTACATTCCCCATCCCACCACCCGATGTTCCTCACCCATCTGTCACTTCAATCAACATGATCTCCACCTTGATTCACGAAACCCCTGTGTCTCACGACCCATGGATGGTACCTAACCCCGGTGATCATCTTCGTTACGATGACCAAATGCCTTTGAGTCTGGTTGAATCCGCCTATCGGACCATTCAATCGGTAACTCCTCCTACCCCCTCTCTTGGTAATTTATCTCCAGATCCTTTTTGCGTCATTTTCCCCATGGACGATATGATTATGTTTGTCATGGAAGACACCCTCTGGGACGATGGACATCATCATTCCATCCTCTTCCTGGAACAACACACCATCAAGAGCTACCAACGGATCTCAACCCCGTCGATTGTTGTCGTCATTTCAACCGTTCTCAAGTCCACACACGATGTGTTTTTCGAAGGGAACTTAAGAAATATCTCACCCACCATTCCCCTCGACATATCCATAAAACCTGGAATTGTCGAAAATGTGCATATCGGAGCTTCGTGTTCCCCTGACGAAATCGTCACCTACAAGTCAATTTTCAAAGAATTTCATGACGTCTTCACCTGGAGCTATGAAGAAATGTCGGGTATTGACCCCGACATTGTGATACATGAGATTAAGACATACCAAGATACTAAACCCGTCCAACAATTCCTTCGTCTAGTTCACCCACATAAAGCGGCCACTATCAAGCTTGAAGTAGAGAAACTTCTCAAAGCCAGATTTACTTACCCGATGGCTCTCACTGACTGGGTTTCCAATCTTGTCCCAATCGACAAGAAATAAGGCACCATCCGTGTGCGTGTTGATTATAGGGATATTAACAAAGCATGTCCTAAAGACAACTTTCCTACCCCCTTCGTCGACCAGATTGTCGACGATTGCGCTGGAAGTGAAATCTACTCTCTGATGGATGGTTTCTATGGATATAATCAAATCAACATTGTTCCCAAGGAACAACACAAAACCGCTTTTATTTGTCCTTGGGGTACTTTCGCCTATCGAAAACTGCCTTTCGGTCTTAAAAATGTTGGCGCGACTTTTCAGTGCGCTATGTCTTATGCCTTCCATGATATCAAGCACATCGTGCAACCATATCTCGATGACTTACCCGCTCATTCCATGCACCGTATTGATCATCCAATACACCTCCGAGCCATTTTCCTCTGATGTCGGTTTTACCATATACGCTTGAATCCTCACAAATGCATTTTCTGTGTAGAATCCGACCGAATTCTAGGCTTTATTGTTTCACGTCAAGGGATTAGGGTTGATCCTTTAAAGGTCGAGGTGATTCTCAATCTCCCTCCTCCTTCTTCACTTCGCCAGTTACAAATTTTGCAAGGGAAAGAAAACTTTCTTCGTCATTTAATCTTGAACTATGCCAAGCTAACTTTTGGATTTACGTGACTACTAAAAAAGGGGTATGAGTTTGTATGGGATACCACTACAAACAAAGCCTTTGAAGCTTGAAATTGTCTTTGACACGTACTCCGCTCCTCTTCCCACCAAATTACAGCCGTGATTATTTCCTCTACCTCGCAGCCTCGTATTACACCATCGCTATGGTTCACGTCCTAGAGGATGATTCTCATGACGAACATGTCATCTATTACTTGATTCGAAGTCTAACGCCTACCGAAACCAAGTATTTACATGTTGAAAAATTGGTCTTGGCAGCTGTCCAAGCAGTTCAACGTTTCTGGCACTATATCCTCTCTCGCAAGACTATGGTAATTTCTAACTGCAACCCTATGCAGCACATTCTCACCCTTCAACTACTCTAGGGAAAATACTCCAAGTGGATCGTGATACTATAGGAGTTTGACTTAGAATTCAAACGTGCTAAGTCCAAGAAATCCTTTGTTTTTTCCGAGTTGATATGCGACTTTCCTTACTCTAAAACGGAAATTGTAGTAGACGATTCATTACCTGATGAATACCTTTTCCTAATTAGTTCTGATGTTCTTTGGTATGAAGATATCATCATATATCTCCAAACCCAAACTTTTCGACCGAATTTGTCCAGTACTGACTGATGTCGAATACGCTACCAAGCCTGTCATTATATTATTTTCAGTGATACTCTTTCTCGTCGTGGTATTGACTTAGTTTTTCAACGCTGCCTCATGTTTGACGAAGCCGAGAAAGTCTTAAATGACTGCCATTCTAGAGCCTGTGGTGGTCATATGTCCGGGTATGCTACTGCCCAGAAGATCTTATGAGCAGGGTATTTTTGGCCTTCTTTATTTAACGATTGTATAATTGATGTCCAAAAATGCCACGCTTGCCAGACCTACAACCATAAAATAAGGTCACATCCTGCTCCGCTTCACCCTGTGGTCTCCATTGGTCCTTTTGCGAAATGGGGTATCAATTTCATGACATGTCACCCCCACTCGGACGGGGGGCATGGATACATGATTGTAGTCGTATATTATTTTACGAAATGGGCCAAGGTGATGCTGACATTTGACAATACCGGAAAGACTGTAACATTATTCATTTTTAATAACATCATAGCCCATTTAGGTGTTCCTCAGGCTATCGTCACTGACCACGGTAGTCACTTTAGAAACTTCATGATGTCCGAACTCACTGAAAATTTGGGTCCTCGCCACAAAAATGCAACACCCTATTACCCAGAAGCCAACGACCAAGTCGAAGCAATTAACAAAGTCCTCATTACCATGCTTCGACGAATGTTAGGGATTCACAAAACAAGTTCGCACACGATGTTGTTCTCAGCATTATGGGCCTACCGAACATCCGTTTAGTCTGCTACCGGGTTTACACCATTCCGGTTAGTCTATGATATTGAAGCCATCCTCCTGATTGAATGTGAGATACCCTCCCTGAAACTAACATTCAAACTCCTCCCAAACACTTTTGTCGAAGAAGAACATTTGTTGTATCTCATGCGATTAGACGAAACTCGTCGCGACTCTGCCCTAGTCATAGAAACCCAGAAGAAACACGTCAAAGGCCAATACGACAAACATGTCAAGCCTCATGTTTTCTCTGAAGGTGATCTGGTTCTCCTTTACGAACAAGATCGGGATGTGTTAGGGGATGGAGAATTTGAAGCTATCTGGCGAGGTCTTAACATCGTTAGACGAGGTTTAGAGAAAGGAGCTTACGAGTTAGTATATTATGACGGTATCCCTTTGAGTGAACCCAGAAATGGGTTGTACTTAAAGAAGTACTATGCCTAAGATCACCTGTGCATGAGTACTTGTATTTTATTGTATCATACTTCTTGTGTGTTACTGTAGTATGCTTTTTCATTCTCTGGTCTCTGCCCTTATGTTATGTTGTTTTTGGTTTCCAAATGTCCGAGTCTTTGTGTTACACATTATTTTCGTCATCCCTATGATCGTTAATGATGTAAACCTATCTATTGCCTTTAGAGGGGTCACAGTGGCCTGAATTCCTGAAGAGAGAAGGAAGAAGAACTTTTCCTGAGAAAAGAAGTTGCTTTTTTCTA
>ML859380.1:14658-25535 GCA_009831015.1 Picea engelmannii | reverse complement strand
TTACATACGTTCATATACCTCTTTATTTGATTGCGGGTAGGTTTAGTTCTTGATTGATTTATTGATTGATAGAGCCAGGGAAGGGAGGTTTACCCATTCAGGGAAGGGAGGTTTACCCTTAAGCCAAGCCCACCAAACCAGTCTAGTTCCAATCCCACCAGGCCAACGACCACCAGGCCAGGCCAGGCCAACGACCACCTGTAACACCAGCACACCTAACAACAATAGTCACCTAACTACACAACTCCCAGAACTACGGAACAATCCAGACCGGCTAGGTGGAGGTGAGGTAGTGCTTATTACACTTAACGTTACATACGTTTATATAAAAACCGTGTTGATTTGATTGCGGGCTTGCTAGATTGGATGGATTGCGGGCTTGCTAGGTTTAGTGATTTATTTTATTATTGTGGGCTTGCTAGATTGATTGGATTGATGAGATTGATTAGATTGATCGATAGAATGTTCCCAACAGCCCACACCAAAACTCCACCAGTCCAGTCCAACCAGTCCAACTCCAACCAGTCCAACTCCAACCAGTACAACTCCAACCAGTTCACCACCAGGGCCTAGCCAACCACCATGGGCCTACGCCCGACCTAAGAAGTACGAGTGACTAAGTGTGTGCACCCGCGCAAGGTATGAGGCGAACAAGGAAGGGTTTTAAACGCCCGCATCGTAATTACATATATTAAAGCTAAATGACATAAGGCGTATATAAGAAGGAGAGTAGTGTATCCAGTGGTGTGCACTTTGTGCAGGGCAGTATTCATGTCTTCATGGGTTGGCTCATCCTGGCCCAACAATATTAGTGCTACCACAAAGATTCCTGGATAAAAAAAGAGGTTGGGGCAAGCACTCCATCTACTAAGTAGAGTGAAGCGGTTAGTAAAGGATGGTAGAACAGGTGGCATGCACGTAAGTAAAGGGAAGTAGGCTGAGTAAGAGAGCAGCTGCTACCACTAAGATTGAGTCCTCAAGAAGTGTATTTGAAGCCTTTGCAAAGCTTTATGCCCACCCGTTGCCCAACAACTCTATGTGAAGCCCTTCCATCCGATCTAACGCTCGCTGTAAGTTCGGGGATTACTAAGTAGTGGGTTAAGTTGAGGCAGGCAGTATTGAAAGGTTGGTAAATGTTTCCACGGGAACCCTTTCACTCTCTATTTGGATGTAGGGAGGACCATCCATAAGATTGGTCTTTCCCCACAACAGGGGCAGATGCGCACTTTCGCTGATTCAGGAAACAAAATTACCAAGGTGGTGGTATCTAATTTTTTCTAATTTATCCACCTGTCATTTAAAGAGCTAGAACTAGGGTTAGATCCAGACCCAACAGCATAAGTGGATGCATCAGTGTAAGAACCATCAGTTGACCCCCTATAAGCATAAGGGGGGAGTTGGAGAGGCAGTAGCATCTAATATTGATTCATAACCCCCATTAGCAGGGTACCAGTTGACTCAGTCGAAGAAGCAAGAGTCAATTCCGTTGTTTATAGAGCAGTTCAAGCTGCAGGAGTAGTTACTCAAGGTCCATATAATGCAGTTACAGATCCAGGTTAAGCAGTCGATTCAGCGGTAGCCCCAGTACCACCAACAGGAGCAGAGCCTAAAACTAAGGATAGAGACCCAGCTGCTTACCTTAGTAAGCTGGATCCGGTCTATGGCATAGGGCCTTTAGATCCAGAGCGAGTTACTGACCTGGCACCAGTAGCATCATCAGAAGTACCAATTTAAAATGGTAAGCAGCTAAAGGAACAACCCTTAGCAGTAGCTTAAGGAGTCTCCTACTAACCAGTAATGGAAACACTAAGCCAACAAAAGATATAGATGCATCATCGCCCCAGCATAAGTAGATGAAGTAGTTCTTTTTCCTATAGCAGTCAGTCTAAGCATAGGTATAAGGAGTCTCCTCGGTGGATTGAAAGGAGTAACATAGAGTCTTGAATGAAGCACCACTACCAAGAATCCACGTTGAGGAGCATGAGAGTAATATGATGATGTATACCGACCAATAGTTTGTTATAAAGAGTAGGAGATCCTAATTCTTGCTCTTCTATTGATTCCTAATCTAGTACACAGATAGTATTGATTGAGGGACTAAGCCTAACGCTATAGATAAAGGAAGGAGTGTGAAAGCCGTGAGTATGAGAAGCTCTGTGTTCCTCTATGTGTTGCTGAAGAGTAGAGCTGTTTAGTGAGGTTCCTGTTCCTAGATCTGTTGATCTAGATATTGAAAAACCTAGTTATATAGCGTAGATATTCTAGAGAGATGAAAATATGACTAGTCTAGTAGAATATTTCTCTGTCACGCCCATCTTATAAGGGGAATTCCCTATTTTTTTCAAGTTACAAGCAATTTCGCTTAGTTTCTAAATAAAGATAGATACCTAATAAAAGAGTCTATTCCTACTAGAAGAGTCCTAGATAAGATAGAATACAGAATTGTCTCTGGAGTATCCAAAGTAGAAAGAGGTCTACTAAGGGGTTCTAGTAGGTCCATGTCTTATAGCACCACCTAGTAGAGGAGTTCCGGTATAGGAAGCGAAAGCTGGCTCGACCAAAGGTACGAAGTCGCTCATCCATCTGATGGGTGAGGTACGTTAAGTGACTCGACCCAAAAAGGGCGAGGAACGAAGTCGCTCATCCATTCATGGGTGAGGGTTTGAACGCTCACCCCAATCCCTTGGGTGAGGGAGAGGAAGCAGCATCCAAGTAAGCACCTTCATGGGTAGTGTACCTTTTTAACCTAGAAGCTAGAATTGGATATGGGTCTCGATCTTGGTCTCTAACTACAGGGTCTCGATCTAGAACAGGAAGGGATGCTGCTATACTAGGTAATGGCTTTACCATAAGGGATGCTGAGCGAGGTGGTAGAAATGGTGGTGGGTAAGCAGGTAGAGATGCTAGGCAAGGTGGTGAAACGACTGCTACTTGCTCTGCTCCATATGCCTTTGCTTACGTTACTTATGCTTATGGACGGACTAGTGCTGCTACTGCTGCTTATGGTGCTACTGGTACTACTGGTGCTGCTGTTGAAGGATATGAAACTAGTTGGGCTACGGGATATACATCTGCTACTGGTGGATAATAAACCAACCCCACCTAAAGAAATGAATTCAAACTTCCAGAAAGAAAGAAATGAAAATGAATTTCAATAAATGAAAATAATAGATAATAAAATATATTGGTAAGCACTCAAACTGGAGATTCTGCAACCAGAGGGTATGAATATCTATCTGGGACCACAACCACCTATGGAATTGCTTACTTTGGCTCTGTTACCTTTGTTTAAATAAATGAGGTTGAAGCACACGTTGAAGCACACGTTGAAGCAATTAAACTAGGACCGGTGAAGGTAGAGGCAAAACCCGCCCCCGGTTAAGTTAATCTATTGGCATGGGTAGCAGGAGATTCGAGTACAGAGTCATCATGGGCAGAGATAGCTAAGGCGGAGGAGCAAGCATAATATATTAAGGCAGGAGCCTAAGTATCAGAGACAAAGGCATAGGAAGCACCTGTTATAGATCGAGATTGAGCAGTTCCATTTCCAACTGATGATCTGGCAGGCATGCGCTTTTGACTATATCTATATATGTGCTGAGTTATTTAAAAATATAGGTGCATATTGATCATTTGCTCGAGTTTCTTAGTGGAATAACCTGTATAATAAGCTATTTAAGGGCCACTACCTTACCCCGGATCCCTCCCTATTACGACAAAGCCTAATGTTTTTATAATAAGATTCTGGGCACGTGGTTATGCTCTTAGAGGTTAAGTTTCGGTATTTGGGTCTGTTCCTAGCATGATCTCACAAAAGTAAGAATGACGAAAGCCCCGTGAGTAAGGTGGGTCACCATCTCATTCTAGCTACCCTTACTTACTGCCCTGCCTATGCCTTCACTGTGGGTGGATCAACTTCACTTGGTCCTGATGCTGCTGAGTCAACTCTATCAAATGCAATGGCTCTGAAGCTGGAAGGGATGCTACAGGCTCTCGATCTGTCTTTGCGTATGCTGCCTCTACTTCTTGCTCTGTTGCTGGTTCTCTCACAGGAAGGGATTCCGGACAAGATGGCGGTGGCTTTTCAATTGGTGGTGCTTTCACTGTAAACGGATGAAACCACTGCCTCTTCCTCTGCAAGGTAAACAAGCCCATCGTCGAGAAATGTATTATACATTTCTCTAATATTTCCCCCACCCCCATATATTTCTCTAATATTTCCCTCATCCCCACCCTCATAAAGGGAGGTGGGGGTGGGGGAAATATTAGAGAAATGTATTACATAATAATAATAAATTATTTTTAAGGTCGGGGTTATGTTAGGCACCAAATTGGTGTATGATACCCTCTTGTTTGTGGGACAAGGGACCCCCTTCGTGCAATGATTTGATTACTAAAGTCAACATAGGTATACATACAGGACCCAATATGTGTGTGTGTGTGTGAACCAAGTATTTGATTGATCCAGGTGGATATCGGTGGCCACCCACCTATTCCACGGGCTCGAAAAACAATTTTCCATCTTGGTAGTTTTTCGACAGTTTTTCGGGTTCCAAACTTCCGAGGCCGTTTTGAGGCCCTAAACGACATTTTTTGGGGATTCGAGGTCCAAGCGCCTGCTAGAAGCACTAGTGTGGACCAATCAAAAACCGCTCTTCTCATTTATACTTTTCCAATGGTGTATCGAGTGCCCCATACGAAGATCGTATACAAAAGTTGTGCCCTCGGGAAGTTGACGTATCAACTACCCCCATCGGGGCCCACAGACCTTTTGGCTTTTCATCTTCCGGGGTTAGGGTTTTGGATTTTACTTATGTTAAAAAGGCCCTTAGAGCCTCATTGTAACAATCATCTTCTTGCGAATGCAAGTAGCCGTCACATCTCTTCTCAGAGATAAGTTGCCACCATTCTAGAGAGTCTTTCACTTTGTATTTTTACAGTCTTTGTACATTTATTTCATTAATAGAAATCATGTATCACTGTATCTCTGTGTTTATGGTTGCATCTCTGATACATTTATGTTATATTCTTGCAATATCTCTGTGCATTTCTTTATTATATCTCCGCTCTCATTTCGTGCTGAAAATAATCTGGATCAGTGGTATCAGAGCAGGCTACTCTTGATCAGTTTTTTTAGTGCATGTCCCCGATGAGGTTTGAGTATAGAAAGTTGAGTCTTGAGCTTGTCTCTCTTGAATACAATCGCTCTCGCACACCCAAGAAACCCTCCATGGTGGAAGAAAAGAAAAATGACGGAGCAGATGATCCTATCAATCTGTTGCTTGAGCAAGCTCTCACGCGACAGAGGGACGAAATGATGGAGAATTTTTCCCACATCCTTCAACGCCTGCCGATAGCAACAAGCGCATCTTCATCAAACAACCACTTTGGAAGTACCTCTCCTTTCAAGGTACATGTTAATTTCGATATTCTCATATTTGAAGGTCAGATAGATGCGTATGCCCTAGACAAATGGTTTAATCTGTTAGAAGGTTATTTCTTTGTTCATAATTTTTCCAATAGGGAAAAGATCACCTTCGCACTCCTTAAAGCTCTCCCCCATGTCAAACATTGGTGGGAAACTTACTGGGAGCAAAATTCCACAGAGGAGTCTGGAATATATGGGGTCGAGCCCACTTAGGATTGTTTTGTGGATGCGGTAAAGGAACAATATTACCCTGTTGGCAACTATGAGGACCAGTACATGAAATGGACCACACTGCGGCAAGAGAGGTGCCAAGCAGTTCTGAATTTCACCAATACCTTCCATACTTTGCGTAGCAAGTTGGGTATCAAAGACTCCGAACGAAATTTGGTTTTGAAATATCGTGGGGCTCTACACAAATACACCCAAACTGAAATGGATTTTCTGGACATCTCATCACTCGGTGCTGCTTATCAATATGTTGTTAAAATCGAGCAGAAATTTAATCACCAGAACAAACGGGAGTTTGGGTCTGCAAATTTGCAACAACCAAAGTATAATAAAGACAACCCTAATAAATAGTCTCCTGAAAACCAGTCCAAGCCACAGGAAAAGAAGGGTCATGGGAAGACAAAGAAGGACACCAAAAAATGGTGCGATTTCCACAAAATCCTTTGGCACAACATCGAGGAATGTCACTCAAAACAATCATTGGTGGTCGAGATCAAAGACAATGAGCCAAACCCTGATTTAGAATCTGATTCTGAAAATACTCGTAAAAGACAAATCATCGACGCAGACCCCACTGCTATTGTCGCGTCCGCAACAATTCTACCAGAAGAACCAACAGATCCTGAAGAGGGGGAGCGCCTTTTTCATTCACAGATGTGGGTGAAGGGGACCCCGCTGCATTTTATTGTTGATAATGGAAGCCAGAAGAACCTCATCTCAGCAGAGGTCATCAAGCAATTGGGATTGTCAACAACACCACACCCTCAACCATACAACATCGGGCGGCTTCGCCAAGGACAAGATCTCTGTGTCAGCCAACAATGTCGATCATCATACGACATCCAGCCCTTCAAGGATGAGGTATTATGTGATGTTTCCCCACTAGATGTTTGTGATATTCTCTTGGGCCAACCATATATGTGGAAGTGCCATGATGTTTATGAATCTCGATCATGTAGTGTCATTGTTACTTTGGCGGGTCATCTCTACAGAATACCAAAGGTAGTTCCAACTACTGTCCCACCTAAACAGTGTCGCAAGGTAGTATCTCATACTACAAAATTCAACTTCTTCACAATCTGTTCAAAAGGTGAACAAGAGGATACTGCAACCACTACAACCTTGGCCCAAGCACCTTCTATCCAATAGAAGCGGGTCGACAAGACTGCAATAAAGCGAAAATATTATGTTTGCACACAAATATCTCATGTAGCCCGACCGATTGAATAGATTCAACCCCTCCAGCAACAGGTTTGTGACAGCCTTCCACAAACCAAGCAACAAGACGTCTCCAACAAGGCAAGCAACTCACCAAGATTCAGATTCAGCAAACGCTTCCCCCTCTCCCTCGGGAACTCAACACAATGGAGACCATTTCTTCCTAAGGAGGGAGGATTGATCCAGGGGGATATCGGTGGCCACCCACCTATTCCACGGGCTCGAAAAACAGTTTTCCATCTTGGCATTTTTTTTATAGTTTTTCGGGTTCCAAACTTCCAAGGTCGTTTTGAGGCCCTAAATGATGTTTTTTGGGGATATGGGGTCTAGGCGACTGCCAAAGGCACTTGCCTGAACTAGTCAAAAATCGTTCTTCTCGGTTAGGCCTTCCAACGGTGTATCGAGCACCCCAAACGAAGATCGTATGCAAAAGTTACGCCCCGAGAAGTTGACGTATCAACTACCCCCATCGAGGCCCGCAAACCTTTTGGCTTTTCATCTTCTGGGGTTAGGGTTTTGGATTTTACTAATGTTAAAAAGGCCCTTAGAGCCTCATTGTAACAATCATCTTCTTGCGAATACGAGTACCCGTCACATCTCTTCTCAGAGATAAGTTGCCACCATTCTAGCGAGTCTTTCACTCTGTATTTTTACAGTCTTTGTACATTTACTTCATTAATAGAAATCGTGTATTATTGTATCTTTGTGTTTATGGTTGCATCTCTAATACATTTATGTTATATTCTTGCAATATCTCTATGCATTTCTTTATTATATCTTCACTCTCATTTCGTGCTGAAAATAATCCAGATCATTGATCTGGAATAGTTATGAGTGAAACACGTTCAACTTTATGAATTTATGCATTTATTTTAAAAGTACAATTATACTTAATTATGTAAATATGTGAAAAGTTAAGTCAAACATTATGCACCAAAGTGCAATTCATTCACTGCAATTGGATGTTGCAAGACACACATTTACTACTAGTAGATGCAATATATGTATTGTAAATTATACATTTATATAATATTTCCTCCACCCCCATACATTTCTCTAATATTTCCCCCACCCCCACTCCCCCACCCTCATAAAGGGAGGTAGGGAGGTGAGGGTGGGGGAAATATTAGAGAAATGTATTACATAATAATAATAATTTATTTTTAAGGTCAGGGTTATGTTAGGCACCAAATTGTTGTATGAGACCCCCTTGTTTGTGGGACAAGGGACCCCCTTCGTGCAGTGATTTGATTACTAAAGTCTACACAGGTATACATACACTACCCAATATGTGTGTGTGTGTGTCAACCAAGTATTTGATCTAGAATAGTTATGAGTGAAACACGTTCAACTTTATGAATTTATGCATTTCTTTTAAAAGTATAATTATACTTAATTATGTAAATATGTGAAAAGTTAAGACAAACATTATGCACCAAAGTGCAATGCATTCACTGCAATTGGATGTTGCAACACACACATTTACTACTAGTAGATGCAATATATGTATTGTAAAAAAATTATGTGTAGAGATTTAATGATGCATATATTGCCTTGAACTACGATGACTACACTCTAACTTTGATGTATATTCATTATAATTTTTTAAACTTAATTGATTATATATTTAAAAAAATAGAATATTTGTAATTTATTATATAAATATATGAAAAGTCAAAAAATTTATACAATTGGTTCCATCAACATAAATCCATTTTAATTTTGGGTTTATCAAGCATAGAAATGGGTTATATTTCTTAAGGTGTAATATTTTTTATTATCTAAGATGGATTTAGGTTGGTTGCAATCTCACTCAACTCAGTAAAACTTAGAACACAAAACTTATGCACTTTATATATTATATGTACATATCAAATCTCTCTATTTCATAGAAATAGAGGTATTTTTATTTCCTTTTGTATTTATAATTGGCTAACATATAGTGTTACTATCATAATTTGTTGTATTATATTTTTTTTGAAATTGACATATGATATAAGTGTTACTTACATATGTGACAACATCTAATGTCTTTCAATGAAATTATGTTGCATACATGTGTAAGTTAAATATTTTATTCAATTGATTACATTATGTCATATAGGCGTATAATCATAAGCGTCTTTGCATTAAATCAAAAAGAAAATACTTGTCTTTAATTCTTTCATTTGAATTTACATTACATGATAATATGGATGCAACTTTGACATCAATATTGATAAGGGCTAACATTTTGTATATTTTTCTAGATAAACCCTCATGGAAAATAAATTAATGTTTTTTCTTTTTATGGATGAGGTGTGGAATTTTTTTTGTAAGCTATTGTAACTTATTTCATATTAACAAAGAAGAAATAGATACATCATGTTGTTGGTTTGCCACATGGGAAACCATACCAGCAACAATATCATTGTTTTTTAGGACTTAGAGTCTTACTTTTGCCAAAAATAAGCCAATTAGTGTTCATAGAATTGCAAAAATGAAATTATATTTGCTCGATAATCTACCATCTGAGCAATTGTTTGGCTAGCCTACCATAACCTTTGTAAAGAAAACGAAAGACTATGGAATTAATCATTCATAAATTAAGCAAGCTCCCAAACCTCAAGGCCCTATGTCGGTCGCCTTCATTGCGTGGGATGATCCCCTATCATCCCATCCAGGGAAGGGAAACCTGCTTTTGCCAGTGCTAAACACTCCTCGTTGAGGGGATCTCTTAACTGCAGATCCCAATGACTGTCTAGTTGTTGATGCAGTCTAGTGATTCCTTTGTTTTCCAGTCTATCTGTCAAACGATTGGTTGAGTGGCAGACATGGGAAGGATTGATAACCTCAATCAATGGGAGGATAGACTTAAGTTTTTCAATACCTCCTTCTATCCTCCAACCAATTGATATTTTCTTATGGTTGAACCATGTTGCATCTTTTCAAGCATTTCGATGATGACCATTGAGTCGCCTTCTGCAATCAGTTTAATGTTCCCTTCTTTGAAAACAATGTGAAGACCCCGTTCCAACGCATGAAGCTCGACTACATTGTTGGTGCTAATGCACATATTTTCCACATAAAGGCTTATGATGTTGCCTCTGTTGTTTCTAAAGACTCCGCCTAGGCTTGCCTTCCTTGGGTTACCCTTTGAGGCGCCATCGAAGTTAAGTTTGACAAAGTCATTTGGTGGGGGTCTCCATTTGTCGGGAGATGATGCTTTAGGGGTTGCTTTGTGTTGAGAGCTAGAAGTTGGGTTATGACGCAAATCCGGTAGTTGGAGGATAGTGGATTCATTCTTGGGGATTTGTTAGTCTTGATATTTCCACACTGAGATTATAATTGTTTCCTTGATATCCTACTTAAGTTGATCCCATATCTTCGGCGTTTCTGTGTTGATATTTTCGAAGATATGATGGTTGTGTTCCTTCCAAATTTCCCATGGGAAAAATACTGGGAAGAGTTGCCAAGCTCTATTCAATATCAGGTTAGTGAAAGCATCTTGTTGTCGGTTTTCAATCGAATTTTTCAAGCTTGTGGCATCTTTTTCTGATTTTATGAAGAGGATGGCTCCCTGATCCCATAGCTCAGAGGAAAATGGAAAATTCTCGAGGAGATGTTTTGATGTTTCACTTGCCTGGCAGCAGAGGACACATATTGCAGGTCTAATGAAGACATGTTTGAGAAGGTTTTCTGAAGTGAGGATTCTACCTCTCACCAGCAGCCACAAGAAGATGGATACTT
Organism: Picea engelmannii; assembly: GCA_009831015.1. Classification (NCBI taxonomy): domain Eukaryota; kingdom Viridiplantae; phylum Streptophyta; class Pinopsida; order Pinales; family Pinaceae; genus Picea; species Picea engelmannii. The sequence continues at coordinate 14,932 of ML859380.1, read as the reverse complement.
TAGGCCATAATTTTTGTTTCCATATCCTAGACCAAATTATTTGTTGGGGGTGATTATGTTGTCCTGCTATAAGATTGTAGGCTTCTTTGATGTTGAAGTTTCCTTTTGGAGTATATCTCCATCGAATTTTGTCTAGTTCATCATTGAGATGAGTTTTCCTTGTTGAGATTTCCTGCCATAATCCTTCCCAATCTATATTCTATGGGAGCGAGGGCCAATTATCTTTTGGTATCCATGAGCACCATTGTCCATCCTCTGTTGCCTCTATCTAGTA
>ML859379.1:14169-25537 GCA_009831015.1 Picea engelmannii | reverse complement strand
TGCGAGCTCGATCAGTCTATACCAACCTCACAATAAAGTCCTATCAATTCTGATATGTTAAGAGGCCCCGAGGGAAATGTCTGGAAATTGAATGGTTCCCCTCTCCTGGAGAGGCCAATCAAAAAGTATATGTCCTCTGTAGTAGGCACCAATGATTTCCCCTCTAACATAAAATCTTCTGTGTCAGGGTGCCAGTATTCAACCAAGGCATTTAGTAGCCTAGGTTGTGTTCTCATGAAAGGACACAGAAAAAACTTGAGCAAACCACATTGCATTAACACTTCCAGAGCGTTAGGGTCTTCCCCCACTAGTGTGTTGATATCCTCATGCTCTTGTTCTCTCCATTGCACATACATCCTGCACATGGGAAATTTTTCAGAGGGTTAGGCCTTTTTTTTAAACCTTTTTTCACTTATGGGAGGGTCCATGTGGGGTATTGTGATGACAGTCGCATGTACACACGCTCTGACATCAGACAGAGCGAGTGTACACGCGGGTTGTCATAGGACAGCACGCGTGGACCTAGGGTCAACCTTTTAAAGGTTGACGCCCCCCCAAGAAACCAAATTAAATGCATTCATAAAGAATTAAAAGGCAAAGGGAGGTAGTTTATACTTACTTGGTATAGACGGATGGTCATTTTGTCCACTGTAGCTCCCAAAATCACCACTTTTATCAAAGGGGTTTTTTTTCTCCAGAGTCAATTTCCAAATCAGCAATGGTGGTAATGAGTTGTCAGCTTCTATTTATAGACTTTTTGGCCCTTTTTTGTCATTTTTTTTGGCCCCCCTTATCATTTTCTTTGAATCGAAAACCATTTAGAGTGATTCAGGAGTTGCTTTGAAAGGTTACAATTGAGTATCAGGACATTTTTTGGAGTTTTGGGTCACTTTTGGCGGTCCGTGGGAAAAACCTCAGATGGTCAACTTGAGCATATAGGTTAGGTTTACACCCCTACTTTTGTATCTCGTTGTATTTATCCCTTTTCCATAGGATCGATCCCATCAGGTTGCGACACGGAACCATCCTTGTTGCTTTAGAAGTGTCGCGATTTAGTGGTAGAGCTTACCAGAACATGGATTCCCTAGGTAGATCCTAGTTGCATTATGGTGTCCATGTTGTCACTAATGACTGTAGGCTCGAGAGTCCTTTTGTTTTTCCTGATTACATGTTTAAGCCTCATTTGCATGACTCTTGACCTCACCCACGAGACTCCCAGAACATAATGGGTCTTCTTTTAAGCCCTTTTTAGACCCTCTAAACATGAAAATATTGTCGAGCGATCTTGTGGCCTTTCACGCTCGTTAAACTAAAATTTGAAGTCACATCTATCAGGAGGTAGTTTACCCCTTTTTCAATCCGGACGGTCAACTGTACGAACAAAGGTATACTCCAAAGGCTTCGGATCCCTAGAAGAGTATTCTTAGGTATAATTTTAACCCTTTTTCGAGCCTGAGGGACTAAATTTATGAAAAATAAACCCCCACGGAGTCCATAGTTAAGCTCTTTTCAGACTCCCTAAAATTGAAAAGATCGTCGAGTGACCTTATTCTTTCACACTCATTAAAATGGTCCAAAAGAACATTCCTGACGGAGTCCATAGTTAAGCTTTTTTCAGACTCCTTAAAAATGAAAAAATGGTCGAGTGATCTTGTCTTTATCACACTCGTTAAAATGGTTTTGAATAGACGTCTTGTCGGTGCTAGTTTACCCCTTTTTCGAACCAACTAGACTACCTTTGAAAAAGGTACCCCAGTGGAGCCTCCTTTTATGTTTTTCAGACTCTCTAAATATGAAAAACCACTAATTTTACCATCTCTGGGCTCGTTAAACTTACATCGAAGGACATTACCATTGTGTGTTTTGTTAACTGCGTTTGCATACCTGCGTCTTTGGTCTAATGTCGGCTCCATGTTTCTCTCAACTTAACCATCTGAAGCATGCCTTATATGCAAGCCCTGTAGAACTTTGCCTCTGCATCTTGACACCTTTGGTCCCAGGAGGGATTTTTCCCAAGTGTCCTTACTTTGAACATCAGTCTTGTCCTTGCTCCTTGAACTTGTATGTTTGCGACACTCATTCCTCCTTTGTAATGTAACATTCTTTTATTATTTTTCCAAAATTATTGAAAAGGACAAAAAAATCAAATATACCCCAAAAAGAGGAAGGGAAAAGTATTTTCTTTTTATTTGGTAGCACAATGAGTCTCCCTTGGACAAAGCACATCCTTCCATTTGTTCGTCAAGATTTTGGATTTAATACGACCTTAAGAAGTTGTTCTCGCTACATAGAGTTGTGTCCTCCTTCGTTTGGTTATTCTTCCAAACATATGGAGAGTTTGTGTTGCCTCCTGCATCGTGAACTTATGTCAAATGCCATGTTTCCTGAGTCTCATCATTTGTCATGCTATTACCCAAGGGAAGTTTTACCAAGCCTGAGTCGGCCCCTCTGCAGTTTGTCTCTTTCCCTCATGCCTGGCCATCCCGAAAGTCCAATCAAGTCTTTGTTTGAAATCAATGAAGCCTTCAGTCTGATCATCAAGATCATCTAGTCCATACTCAATGATTCATCGAAGACCTCTGGGGTGAATTCGTACACTCATATTACACTCCTACCCAATTTTTGAATATTTTGAAGGTGTTGCTCGAGCTCTGAAGACCTCATCTCCAGCTATTAGGCCTTATCAGCTTCTAAAAGATGGATACTATACAAGTATATCTTTTTGATTTCGAGATGTAGCTCTGTTGTGTATTGCTCACGGCTACACTTTATATAGTTATATGACATGGATCTACAGTGTATTTGATTGGTAGCCGTGATTTTATTTCATCCCAAGCATGGGTATGCCTGCCTCAGTGAGACAATTATTATTTTGCAGATGGCACCTCCCTATTTCTAGTCCCTGGGCTCACTTGTTTGGAACATCGGTGAAGATTGTTAATGTATTTCGGCCATCAGACGCTCTTCTGACCTCACACATTAGGGGGCATATATTATAACCCTAATTTGCACCAAACATGCTTACCTGGAATCAGGTCATCTCAGATTCCTTCTTTGCCAAAACACTACTGAACAACTCTTCTTAAAAACCCCTTTTATAAAGGCTCGCGCGCCCTACTCCATTACTGCACGTGTGTACACACTAGCTGGCCCAAGACAGTCCGCGTGTACCTACAAAAGCACGGAAAAAGGAAAGTTGTTGATGGAACACACAGCTTTGGGTAAGTTAACTAAACCTTTTGGCCATGCATGGCCAGTCACTTGACCAAATACCTAGCTTCTTCTAGCCTATAAAAGAAGGGTTAGGTGTCCCATTTGAAAAGAGGAGAATCATAGTAAAAAAAATATACCTGATTAAGCATTCCCTTTGTCCCAACCTTTAGCCATCCTTGTGCAAAGAGAAGTATAGAGAAAAGCAGTTGGAAGACAGTGGAAGAAGAGCCCAGGACTAGGATCAAGGAGCAGTGGCTGACTTTATCATTATAACGTATCATTGTGAAGTTAATAAAAGAATTGTTTTTCCCGTCCCTCCATATGAGATCGTCATTATTGGAATATTGATTGTATGATTGATTAAATATCCTTGGGCTTAGGTGGAGGTTTTTAAACAAAATATCCTAATTTTACATTGTAGAAACCATGGGTGGGATTGGCTTCCCATAAAAATTTGTGTTCCTCCATTCTAAGTTTAATTCTAGTTCGAGTGATTTTATAGATGTAGTCATTCCATTGACTCATTTCCATTCCTTTCAAGCCTATTTATAGATATTTCATCTAGGCTCATTTATTGGTAGATAATTTTGATTGAGAAACAATTTATTCTATGGTAACAATGCGTGAATTCATAAGGGCATCCATAGTTCTTGAGGCATTTTATAGGAAGGGATATTTGTTTCCCATGAATCAGAGCCAATACTAACTTTGTTTCCACTTCCTATTTGTCAATTGAATTGGGTTATGATGATGTGGGATGAGTTTGTAATAGATTTCCAAAAATTGTATCCTATTGTATGGGATTTGATTGGGCTTCTTATTCAATTCTCTAAGGTTGTGGGTGCTATATATTTTCCTTAAGGATTTATTTCCAAAGACCCTTTCTCTTGATTAGTGTCCATGCACCCTTCCTCGCTAGAGAAATGGTGAATTTACCAGTGTTTTATACACCAACCTCCAAGTTCCTTTGGTTGAGATATATTTTCCCAAGTGATGAGGGGGACGTCTCCAAACTCTTTGGTTCCCTTCTAGAGATGAAGAACACATATCTCTCTAATCTTGGATATAACATGCTTGGGAGGTGTTGTGCCAACAACAACCCACCTTATTTTTTTCAACTTCATTCCTCTTAGGGACAACATAGTATGGGTCCCCTTCTTACTTGGTTCTAACCATTTTCTCTTTTTTCAATCTTGGCTTATTTTGAAGCTCGCATTCCCATCTTTGTATTTATCTAATAAACAAGATCTCTCATAAATATTATTGATTGAAAATGAATGCATATAGAATACCAAACACATTTTAAGGATATCTTAGGGACATACAAGTATATTATGTTTGGATAATTTGGAGATTATACCCCTTTTGATGAAGAAAAACAAATACATTTATTAAGATTTACCATATATTGAGTTTGGATGAAATATAGCAAGCTATAAATGCTCAATTTCAGGTTCATTTGCATTGGCTCAATTTCAATGGTTAGGTAAATGATAGAATGGGAATTTCTAACTCATTATTTCATTATTGTTTGGGTTGTTTCCTCGACTTTCAAACTCTCAAGAAAGATTGCTAGACAAATACCAGAAAATGAATTGCTTGAATTACATTTCTTCCTCAATATAGGAGCCAACGGTCCTTTATAATCCAAAAATGGGTTGTTTTAAAACAATTACATAAATGTGAATTATGTATTGGGTCAAATTATGACAACGTCTAGCTTTGGCATTAGAGATATAGTGTCAAATTATTCATTGTCCATTAATTCTCCCCTTTTTCTAACTGCTTTTTTTTTCATTCGATGGAGTTTAGGTACAACCGAACATGTACCTATCATACTTATCATCCTCTAACGAGATAATTTCTAGAGGTATGGGGGGAAATGTTATGGCCAACACATCTAACAAGGCAAGATCAACTAGAGGTGAAAATGTCAGAAGAAAATTTTGTAGGCACATAGAATTGTTTCTTGTTGAAGGAGGTTCATGTTCTTATGACGATGAGAGAACATGTAATGTTGAGGTTCCTTTGAGTTACAAACATATAGTGAGATGATGGGTACCCAATGAACTTCCTCAATTGGACGCTAACTTATGTTTCAATGAGATTATTTATCGCATTTCTCCATCATCCATATATGGTCTGGGTCTATTCTCCATGGATGGCGTAAAGGTGAAATATGGAGGACTTGTTGAGTTGATGGATTATGTCGAACCATGCTACAACTATGGAGATTGGTTGAGATTGGTTTGATATGTTCCAATTATGCGGAGATATGTAGTCACTACAAATTATATACAGCTAAAAGACAGTGATCACATCAAACGAGCGACAGTGTATATTGATGGAAGGCCAAAGGCGTCAGGGAATATTGAAACGCTTATTAACAGTATAATACCCAGGGGAAAAATAAATAAAACCAATTGTATATTTGAGGGGTGTGAAGGAAATTGGATATTCAAGTGTCTAGTGAAAACAATAGTTGTAAGGGAAGAGTTGTTGGTCGATTATGATTTGAATCGAATCAATGGAATCACTACTATTATGGGGGTAAATATGTTCTACCAGTATACCAAACCTATAAATAATGTTTTCCTTTTTGTAGATTTTAACCTTGTACAATATTTTACTGCAAACACATTTTCAATAAAAGAATAGAAAAGATACAATGGAAAATACACACATTACACAGAGATTTTTCTACTGGAAACCCAAACCGGGAAAACCAACATATTCTATATTCATTCACACCATACATTATTTACAATACAATATACATATAGGAGCCAGCAGTGTCCAAACCCCTAATCCAACAACCTAGATTAGTCAACAACCCTAATTCCTTAATCGAAAATTGTAAACCATCAGCGAAAAATTGTGTGCTGAAACACCGCTTAAAATGGACACAAAAACCGGGGACGGCCAAAAAATGGACACAAAAACCGAGGAAAAAAATATAACACATATCCAACATTTTTTATATATTTAACATATATTTTAATATCTCGTTCTTCTTATATTATTTTATAACATTCTAAAATTCCATGCATCTTATAATTTGGCAGGGTGATTGTGGGAAGGCACTAGCTAGCTCATAGCAGGTATAACCGTGATTTTCATATCAATTATTGCTGACAATAATTGAATTAACGTGTTTATTTTTTTATGTAAACGATATGTTGGAACTTCCTACGGTTGTAAAACCCTAGGTTCAAGTTATCTTTGACCAACAAAACCCTTCATACACTATCCCTTTCAGCATCACCAGCATGCAAATGAAGTCTCACCCGAGGTATCTATTGGGACTGCGGGAACCAGGTTTCTGTAGTAGTGATGGACTGGGAGGTGATTATTCTATTCATTCTTACTTATTGGTTATGTGCACGTTTTTCTATCTGTGTTCTTCATTATCTACTTAGTGAGTTCAAATTCATATTACCATTATATTCCAGATTACAACATAAACCCATTACTGTAATAGTTGTAACAATTGTGCAATGATTATACATTAGAAAAATCTAATCTAGTGTGCATCCAGACAAAATCCATGAACAATTACACAAAATACATTCAACGCAAGAGTTAACGTGGTTCACCTAACTCTGGGCTATGTCCACAACGACTGGCTTCTTTATTATGTGTTTGGTAATTTCTTCAGGCTTGCGCACTGCGCTTACAAAGATATGTCATAGTTATCTTTCCTTTCTCCTAGCCTAGTCATTCTACATTGCAAGCATTTCTCTCTCTTTGCGTCATCTCCTTAGAATTCAGAAATAGATTCTTTTCTTCTCAGCCTATCCTATCACTCTTCTTATTTAACAGAACAGAACATTCCAGAACCCCTAATCTCCCAACCCATTACATATTTATACATAAGTTATAAGGCTTAAAACCCTACTTTGTTCATCTCAAAACCCTATTACAATACATGATAACTCAAGTTAACTTGATGTTTGGGATGTTTTCACCTACTTTTCCATCCGCATGCTACTTTTTCACTATATCTGTTGTTTTTCCAACTTTTTCACATCCTTCTATCTTTAGCACGTTGGGATATCATCCTTCCTTTTCGCCCACTTTCTTCTTCTTCTTTATTCTATGCTTTATCCCTTTGTTTTATTCTTCTATCTGTGCACTATACTCCTAGATATGCCTCAACTGCGCACTCCCGAATCTTCCTTATTCTTCTACGCATTTCTTCTATACTTAGTATTTTTATGTATATTATTTCCAAAATTCCTATCCAACAGGTCCCCAACACTCACATGTGGCTCGTCCCAAGCCACTTAGGCCTGTTGCATGCTCCTCCATTCTTGGATGAATTTATGAGAGGCTTCCTTAAATTCCGCAACTTCCTTTATTATTGCCTTATCTATTTCCACAATCTCTTCGACCCCTTGTGCATTCAATGTTGTAAGTTTGTCTTCTACTTCATGTGCTTCTTGTTTCACCTTTCCCTGTACAGTGGCCAGTTTTCCTATCACCCTCAATTCTTCTTCCTGCAGTGGTCCTAAGTGTTGCTGAAGGACATTTTGTTGATCCCTCATATGTTCCACTTCCACGTATGACTACCTTTGTACCAAAAATAAATTCATACATTCAGCTGGTGGAAGTGTGTTTATTCCCTTTGTAGCTTGTTGGGCCTTTTCTTGTGATTCTCTTAATTTGGCCTCCACAACCTTCATCTCTGGAGCTTCCACCAAGTTTGTCCATATTCTCACGCTCTCCTCACAAAGTTTTGCACACTCTTCTTCCACTTTCTTGATGTTGGTGACGGTTGTCATCATAGTTCTCTCTCTTCATGTTCTTACTTATGGTGGCATGCCTGGCATAATTTGCAACTATAGGTCCTCAATATTTGATTGGAATCCCTTGATGACTTCGCCAATATTCAATACCTTATTTTCCATAGTAGCTTCTACTACTCTCGGGACCTCTAGAATTTTCTTGTACAACTTTTGTATGGTCGCTTGTGTCTTCTGCATCATACTCTCAGCTTCGTCCTTTTCTTTTAGAGTTGTCCTAGCCCTTTCCTCAGCCTCATTATTTTCCTTCCTTATTCCTTCCACTTGCCCTTCCAATGCACTCTTTTGTTGTAGAACGGTTTCATATTGTTGTTGTAATTGATTCATTTCATCATGTACTTTGGTCAGTTCCTAGTGTTCTTCATCTCCTCAAATCCTAATATCATGCAACATGCCTATTTGTAAGATTTCTAATATATGTATTGGCATCTGTGACACCAAAATGTTCAAATATATTATCTCCTTCACATGTTCTTGTAATTATGTTGTTGGGAAATCAATTGTTTCCATCTCAATTTGTAATGTTATGTGCCTAGCTGTTATCTTATTTAAGACTAGATAAGTAGTCTTTGCTTCATCCACTGGAATTTTGTACATTCCTCCCTATGTCATGCACTCTTTTGTTATGTTGGTTGCTTCCAAGATTTATTGTAGTGTTACCAACTACTCTTGCACCTTTTGGTGTTGCTCTTCATATTTCCTCATTGCTTCCTCATTGACTTCCTCCATGGCATCCTGTACTTGGTAGCCGATTCATTCCATGTCATCATTGGTCAAATTATAGATTGGGGGTTCCTTGTGCGCCTTGCTATTCTTGCATGAACCTCCTACTGGCTCCTTCCCCTTATATTTATGTTTCACTCATTCCATGGGGACTGTATTTTGTGCCTCTATTGTTTATGTCCCAGGCATATCTCATGTGCCATTGTTCTAGCCCTTTCCCTACCCCTCATCTAGTTCTTCATCATTCTTATCATGTTCTTCTCTAGCTTTCAGGTGCCCCATTTTTTTTGGTGGGGGTTTCCACCCATCTTCCCAATCATTCACAACTAAGCATACATCCTCTATTGTCAACCTATAGTTGGTAGGAAACCACTGGTGCGCAGGGTCCTTCTTTGCTTGTGCGTACATATGATGCATGCCTACTTTGAATCGCGCAATATCCTTGTAGGTTACACTGTCTCGAATGATATGCGCGATGTATGTTCAATTAGATACCTGATATTATCAGTATACAAAAAATGTAACATTATTGTCATGTTGCCTCCTTTTGTTTTTCGTATTCCATAAGTTGGCATACGGAACAGCTATATTACCTCTACTGGTTGTTCCCATGCGTTGGTAGTAGCCTGGTTCCTGCCATCCTACTAGTGAAATCAAAATAAAAAGGCATGCATAATGAAATTTTGTACCCTTCTCCTGGGCCTTGATACAATCTGTTAAAAATTAATTCAACAAGAAGATGTCCCAGTTCATTTGGACCCCTTCTGAGCATTTTTATAGGGTTTTGATCACAGTAGTTGATACTTCGTCCTTACAAGACTTGCACAGAAATTTGCATGCCAACACCTGTGTTCCAAAATAAACACCGCTATCATTGATGCTCATGAAATATAATCCCCTTTTTCCCCCTGAAAGTGAGAAATTTCTCTTGCATTTCTTCTGACAGGCCTCTCTCCCCTCCATTATTGAACAAAGTGGTCAGATCCTCTCTGGATTTTGGTATCCCTATTATCCGCACAATCAATGGAGTATCAATTGAAACCAGTGGGTCAAGCCACAATGTCCCTGGACAAATATAAGCAGTAACTTAACACGGGAATTGGTTTACAGGTTGCGTCCAAAGTGGGGAACCTCCAATAGGTGTAGTATTCTCGACTTCTCGAGTCTTGTTTCTCACATCTACATTTCTAGCAATATTTCTCATGTGCCCAGTACACTCTTAGAGCACAAGTAATTTTCCCTGGCCAGCTCAGGAAACTTGTGTTTGTCTATGATATTGTGATCCACAAACTTGAGGGTGGCAGCCTTGTTGAGCATGTCTCCTTCAATACTTACACCAGGTGGGAATGGTGATGTTGTCAGTGCATATTTCCCATCTGTTGGTACTTTGACGTGAGGCACATTGTCTTTCCTTGATGGGATATCATCCCTATGGAAGCTTACATGTGAATTCAAAGCCGAAGCTCCGGGTATTTCCTCAACCCTTGGTGCATCTGTTGGTCATTTTGATTCCTATCTTGCCACTATTGATGGCGCTCCAACTTTCAGCGGGGCCATTTTTTTGTGCAACAGGTTCCTTTACTTGCTATATGGTTGTTTTGTTGTAGTTGTAGTTCAACTCTAAGTCACTTGGGCTCACTCTAGTTTTTTCTAGTTCTATCTCTCTCTTGCATGAATCTCTTAGTAACAATGATTTACACTTATCAACTTTTGAATCCTTTTGTGCCTCATTACCAAATATGCATGTTGCTTCATGCCTTAATTAACTTTTCCAATCCACCAATGGGGTTGATGAATGGTTAAAAAAATGTGAATTTATTACCAAATCTTTCATGTGATTTTTTCCTCGTACTTCGAATATGTTGTGATTTATGGTAGCGTTTACCATTTAATATTATATGGCATATTTATGATCTGTCATTACCATATTATATATGTCGGTTTCATTCTTTAATGCTTTTGACGGTCTTATCAGTGCCAAAATATTCAATTGTTCTTTCTTTTGCATATGTTTTCTTCATAGTCATTTTCTTATGTGTATTATTTTCTTAATTGGTGTAGTTCCATCCTAATGCACAATAATCATTCCTTTTGTTGAAGGTCTTATGTATTTGTACTCTATAATATTTTTATTTTTCTATATCTACTTTTTATTTGTTTTTCTTCCTTTTACTACTTTTATATGTTTTTATGTGTTTTATCTATTGATTAAGGTTGGTTGTCATTGATGTCAACCCTTGAAGAAATCCCCGTAGCACAAAGGTTTGGGTAATGGACCCAATATTGTTTGATGTAAATATGACTCATTATTATTTTTTCATGGTTAATAAGAAGTAAATATGGATGAACTCCAAAGTGGTCCCCTTATGGTGAAAGCCTTCACGGGAAGACGTTTTGTGGAGTAAGAGAACCCATGTTTAATTGTGGAATAATGAGATGAAGGAAAGTGAATTTGTCAGGCAAAATATCCTATATGGATAGTGTTTGTCATGTCATTTCCGGTGGTATGTGGAACATCACATAATTCCTCACGGTTAGAGAGTTATGGCCATGAGAAGTTGGAGACCCCAAGTTTGGGTAATGGACCCAAGTTTGTTTGATGGGTAACGGTATGAGTTATGATATAT
>ML859378.1:9915-22747 GCA_009831015.1 Picea engelmannii | reverse complement strand
AGAAGAAGAAGGGTGGCGCATCTCTTGGAGGAGGATTTTCTGTATTGGTTGAGTTATCTCTTGAACTCTTGATAAGCTATTTATGATAAGGAAGTTTTTGTTGGGTTTTCTTCCCCTAGAGGGTTTCCCAGGATAAATGTTGTATCTATTGTGGATGTGTATTTCTCAGTGATCTTGTTCATATTATGCTCTTATCTTATGAAATGCAAAGAACTATAATATCAGCATAAAACATTAACAGCATTTATGTATTCATTCTAGCCCCAAAATTCACCAAAGTCTTCCTGCAGAGAGGGAAGGCTCCTCTTTTTTCCATGCTTTCTATATCCTCGAGATAATATATATATATATATATATATATATATATATATATAGGAATTATTTGTGGAATTCAAAACGTTTGACTTCCCCATAATTCTAAAAATAGAGATAAGTTACAAAAAATGAGTGATTTATAATAATAGTTATAATATTTTAAAGGGACCGTTAGGAACAGGTCTGTCATATCTGGGGCCCCTTTCTTCGACTTCCATATGTCCAAAATTTGTTGGAATGTACTTAATCCTACCCGAGAATTCATTTCATCTTGGCGATTTCCTCCTTCAGAGTGCTCAACCAAGCGAGTTGATTTTCTCCGACGCTCTCCATCGTCTCATCTCTGATTCCTATTCTTTGTCGTTTGCTCCGCTTCTTTTTAGCCACCTGCTTGTAGATTTTGTCCACGTGTTAATTGATGACTCGGTCCCTCATAACGGGTTTTAATCTGACCTCAGACTCTGATTCAGTTGCGGGTTCAATATGAAGTTTAGTTGCTAATATCTACGCAACCCACCTTTCTTTCTCACTTATCGATAAGCTTGACAAATTAGTTGAAAACCCTGTTGTATTGGATACTGTTTGATTGACATTGTCCATGTCTTCCAATCTTCACATAGACCATTATTTTTGTCTCCCTTATCTCTACAGAACTCAAGAAATCGATCCGGCTCGAGATTACTTCGCTTATGCATGGGACAACGATTTCCCAAAGTAGGATAAAGCTACCCATATCTGAAGACCGGTAGTCCTTGAATCCTAATCATGAATTACTGACAGGGTACGTTGGTTTTACACGCTTCATCAATCTACTTCGAATGATGAACTTTTGAGTTAGTTATACAACAACGTTCACCTGACATGTCGTACAGGAAGTACCCGAACCAACGACGTGAGGTGATTTGACTAGCCCTCACCTCCCCCCACGAGTTGTTGATTTAACACATTAGACCACGTGACATCGGGGTTGTTGGGAAAACGATTTTAGGCAAACCACTTTTCGCCCCGATGTACTTCTAAGGGCGCCACGCGTCCACTACTAAAACCACAATGGTTTTCCCCAGTCCGCCCTCACATAATTAACTTTCGTTCTAGTTCACCGCCCGATATGTACCTCAACCGTTGATCTGGGCTACTTCAAGATCAACGGTCTGTAGGATTTCTTCCTTCGCACTTCTACTACATTTGTCCACATCACTGCCATATATGACCTGAGTCTCCAAATGACGCCATGTCTCTACACTGATTTAGTCACCTGCTAAATTTAAACTCGGATTTGAAGCATGATCGTCATGGTGATAACACAACCCATGTTTACATGCCCTCTACATTATAAAGAATAAATTGATTGATGGTATCAATTTTTAATTTCATTGATGTATCCATGAAATTAAAACAAATAGTATGAGATCAAATAAATATTATACCTTCCCATAATTTCTTCAATTCATTGATTAATGGTTGGAGGTAGATATCCATTCTCTTCACTTATTCTACTAGGAACTATAAGAGCCAACATAAGATGGTCATTCTTCATAGACTACTATGGGGGGTATTGTTATTGATGACTATCACAAGACAAATATAATAGTTGAGGTTTTGGAGGGAATATGGGTATCTCCATCCATGTTTATGCTCAGTTGAAGGCTTCATACTTCATCCTTAAATATATCAAGCCATGTATCCTTTATATGCTTCATGGATATTGAATACGTTGGGATCTACATAAATCCCGACTCATTTTTGTATGAAGCATTCCACACCTACAACACACGCTAATTATTTACGATGAAATATCCTTTGAATCCTTGGGACTATAGGCATGTGCCTCAATAGCTTGTGAGGAGAACCATGTGCATTACCCTTTTTTTAATATTTTTTATACCAATCATGCCCCACATTCTAGACATATCACTTTGTCTATGAATTCACCTATATAAAGAATACAATCATTCAGATAAGTGTGATATGATATATAGTTAACACCTAATCCTTTCAGTAGTTGCATTGCCCCTTCACAATTTCTAGGAGGACAATATTACATGGAAGTACCTTGTATTTTAATAACCCGCAAATAGTGAAAATATGAATCTATATTGTCATTAAGCATGCATAAAATCCCTTTTCATTATTTATTATGTGACAAGATTTGATAAAATATAGGGGATTTAATTGTTAGTTACCTCATTTTTCTCAGAAACACATGTTTGGCATGCCATACATTGCTTTCAAATTGTACAATAGCATTGTTGTCCCTAGTTAGGTAGATCTTAACCCATGTTCAAAGAGAGGGGTGGTGGAAGCAGATTTCAAGATTTCAAAGAAGGTATTGTTCATATGAGTATCAACCCTAGCTCATATGAGCATGAACCTTATCTCATATTGTAGATGCTATGATCTAGTGACTCAAGATGTAGTGAGAATTGAATAGGTGGTTAATTCAACCATGCTCGGTATGCTTCCTCTCCGAGTTGTGTTCTTTTAGCAGCCCTTTATTGATATTGTAGTGGGGTGCAACGATATATGGCAAACATGTCACTCATCATCTAAATCCTAATTGAAAAAATATTGAAAATTAAATCAATGATATTAGTGAACATAATGCACTCAGTGTCTTCACACATTAGACTAAACATTTATTAGAATGGTGATTTTTTTTTTCAATACACGCGTAACCAACCACTTTATAGAACAAATGTCTAAATAAGCAATTAATTTACATTAATTCCATTGAAAACAAAAAAAAATACAATTACTCAATGATGTTTTTCTTATTCCCCAAGGGGACATCTAAAGGTAGTCATAATTCAAGCCACATATGAAGAGCAGTTTTTGGTCTACAAATTTTATAGTTTATTACTAGGAGACATATTGTATATTGCATGTTTAGATGTCTTCTTTTTTCATAAATAACTCTTTGTCATTGGAATGTTCCTCAAACAAATAATTAGCACTAAAAAATTAGCACCTATAGTTATTTATGAGCCATGTAGTGTTGTCTTCAGTGCATGGACAACCATCAACATATAGCAAGTTATCTGTATAAAAGTTTTCGGAAGTCTAATTGTTCATGCATATATCATACATGGAAATGCTATGTTTGTATTTAACAATATTCAAGTAATCATATTGGCTATAAAGAGAACCACAAAATGGAATAAATTCTACTAATTGTTTGGAAGGGATGGACACATGTGAAAAGATAAACAACACAAGATTTGTAGCATTTATTTTAGACTTGGCAATCATGTAATTACTACCACAAAAGGAGAAGTTGGTTCTGACATTGGGCATAGGCAATGAAGATGGCTAGTATACATACAAAGTGTGATTGCAATAGGATTGGTATTTACTTTTCAAATGGACATGAAGAAACAAATAACGTATGCAAAATCTCAACCTGACGAGCTACAACACGTCCACTTGAGCCAATAGTCTCCCTTAAAAAGGGAAAATGTCGATTCAAGACTTAATATTATCACTCCCAATTGGGGCCAAGAGGCTCTCACTTCCAACATGCACACACCACTACTCTAGGGATCACTACATCACTAACCTTCAATGATTGAACCGGCATTGGTGTGTACATGAACATTGTTTTTTTCTTTCTTAAATACATCTTATATTTACATAAAAATACTTACAAACAATAAAGAAAATAGTGCAAGGATATATACAATGGACATCATAACCTCTTTCATAATGCTACCAATATTGAGATAAACCTAGAATAAGCTATGGGATCAAGAGAGTGTGCATATTTAATCAATGGGGCATCCTTAACCAGGTGCAATGGCATACCTCATCCCACCACATGGTTCGAAAGGTATATAGTGAGCTAACCTCATGATAAAAGATAGACTTACACCTGAGATTCCATGTAATGAACAAATACAAAATCCATAAGCACTACCATATCCTGAAAAGGGACAGATGAACTAGAGAACAACAATCTCCAAATAATGCAACACACTAATGAATCATGTCCTGAAGCAACACTGAATATTGATCCTCTAAAAATATCCAATATATTTTGGCAAACTAACACTCCCAAAACACGTGTTTCATAGTCTTTGAGAAATGGAAAAAATTAGATAGGCCCTTAGAGAGCCTGCTCTTAGCCAACTAAGCTTTGAATGGGATCCCCTGATACATCTCTAACCAAGCAACAAGTTGCAATTTATAAGAAAGTTGAATGGACCAAACACTATGAAGTACCCATATATCCTTTGAATCTATGGACACTCACCTTACATTGAGGACTAAATATAATGAATTTATCTTATGGAGCATCAAATACAAATGATGTCAGTCATACTAGTGAAATAGACAAGCAAAGCTCCATCCCAAATCCCTCACAATAGCCTAGGCATCCCAATATTCACTTTTAATAAGTCATACTCAAGAATAAGCACTATAAATTTCATACTCGAAGGATGGTTAGGGAGAATCAATGCATACTCATGAGCTAAAGAACACCAGTCCTTCCAATATCGAGTGTCATAATCCCA
Source organism: Picea engelmannii (assembly GCA_009831015.1). Lineage (NCBI taxonomy): Eukaryota > Viridiplantae > Streptophyta > Pinopsida > Pinales > Pinaceae > Picea > Picea engelmannii. The sequence goes on along the minus strand of ML859378.1, from coordinate 17,921 downwards.
CATATCTCCCAAAAATAAAATTCCCTTCCTGCTCAAAATACACTCATGAAAGCAAGGAAAATCTACAACACAAGTACCTTAAATACTCGATATCCAAAGGGGATGACAAGCTAAACCCCACCCTAACATCCTACCCTCTTGATGCCATTGAACTATCCCCATGAAGCCTTTACACGCTGACTAAATGCTCATGAAGATGAATGAGCCCAAATCCTGAAACAAATCAGACGAGGAGATAATATCACATAAACCAAAATACCCTTATACTCTACCAGATCACTAAGTAGACATCATTTGATGCTGAAAAAAGAGTTTCCAAGGGTTAACCCCTCTATACATATGACCATCCACTTGGCCATAATAATTTCCTTGGGTGGAAACATCAATGAAACCAAATCCTCCTTTGTCCTTGGGCATAGTACACACATCCAATGGAACCAAGGGAAGGCCCCTCTCTCCATCATACTTGAACCAAAAGTATTCCCACAAAATATTCTCAAGCCATCGAAACTAGGCCCTTGTAGGAACCACCAAGAGATACAATATACATGTGAATCCTGGAGAATGCCCTTAACAACAATAAACTTCCCAACAAATGGGAGGTCCTTTTTTTTCCAAGGAAATCTTCATGGGAAACCCTCTAATTACTTCCCCATGATCCATGGATGGTAAATAGGGTAAAACATTGGTCTTGATTACAGAGCCTAACCCTGAGGGGATTAAGAAAGTCGATCTTGTGACTTCCCCAACTTTGGGGAAGATATCTCACATTTATCTCATGACCACTTGGGCTAACCCTTAGGGCTAAATGGGAGGTCCTTATGATGACAAACATGAACTTTTTTTTGAATGCTCTGAAGACACCAAAAGAAATACCTAAATACTTCACAATGACCCATGGAAAATATATGTCCAAGCTACAATAATCCAATCTAGCGGTGAACCCATCCTAAACAATAAAAAATCGATCTTGTGATCATTTACCATAACACTAAAAGTAGAGAAAAAGGTATCCAAGCAAGAAAAAGACTCATCAATTGAACTCTACTCAACACTCATTGAGAGGAGAGAATCGTTGGAAAAATGGTTATTAAGAATCTATGAGCCATCTAGGAGTAGTATGAATCAAACCTATCCCGCAATACACACAAAGTGTGCTTATAGCACCATTTATGAATATGATCTGCAATGCGGGTGGACGTGTTTTGTTGAAAATTAGTGAGAATTTCCAATCCCAGATCGTGATGTGCAAGTAACTGAAAGTATGTGAGAAAGGCAATGGAAATGGATGAAAAAGTGGTATGAGCACTAGTAGGATGGTCAATATACCATTTGGTGGCAGGTTTAGTGAGAGCGTGTTGAAATAACCTTAACTGAATGGTGTAATCAATGAAGTTGTTGGATGAACACCAAATTTGAAAATCATGACATGATTGGAAGGATTTCTCCTTCTTTTCCATCAAACATGGGGTGTTCAGAAGGAAATTTAGAAAGCATGGATAGCCATAAAAGATCATGTAGGATTGGATCATTGATAAGCTTTGTCAAATTGAGGAGAAAAATACTAGCAATAATGGTAGGCAAGGTTTCTTGAGAGGATGGGGTTGGCTCCAACCATTGAAGATGAATGGGGGTTGGTTGAACTGGAAGGGAATGAGCTCAACACTCAAGTGTGATGGGATGTAGAGCCTAACAAGTAATATCCAAGCAAGTATGATCCAATCATAGATGCATGTGAGTGGTGTGTAATGTTGGTCTATCACACCTTGATTGAGGTGCAGATAGCGAGGAAAATCCTCCTACCAGGGGAGGAAGGTTTTGTAACCTAAGAGAATGTTGATGTGGTGGTGAGTTCTCTATATTGCCTAACTATGTCAAGCTTTAAGGACTCAAGGTGAGAGTGTAGATGTGTGGAATCCATGCAAAAGAGAAAACAAAAATGAAGTACTCAAAGAAAATGTTCTTAACCAAAAATGGTGAGAAATGGGTGCTTACAATTGATTTGATATGCAATAAAAGCAACACATGTTTATAGATGTAAATTTTTATTCACACGATTTTATAAAAAAAATTAAAGCATGTGTCCTATGAATCTATCGACCCATCCTCTCAAATATTGTAATTGGGCCTTCCAATAGTCCCAACGACAGGTGATGGAGTCCCCCGAAGCCGACTAGTGAAGGTGTGATATAGTCAATTATAATTAGGGGCATTGAGGACATGTCCTAGCGGCCAAAAAAATCTAACTTTAGGTACAAATTCATCCCACAAAAGTCACCTTGGTGATAATACTAAGTTTTGGCCACTAAGATATCTTCCCCAAGTGTGGATAAGGAATTTGACCTCGAATGATCAAGGGTGGCCTCTACAAAGAGTTGGGTGGACCAATGTAGTAAACAAAAAAACACGACCTTGGCTTTAGAGTACTAGGGCATCATGTCATCCTTATCTTGGTTTTTGCACACTTGGTATAAAAGGGTTTGAATAACAATGTCTAACAAATAACCCATAGCATTTGTTGTCAACACATATAACTTAGCTAGATGGTATCCCTACTAAATTGATCGATGCAAAAGAATCCTTTGGGACAAGGCATTATTGACTAAGACAAAGGTCAATGAATTAGTGAAGAGAGTGTTCACCATGGCAACACCATGGTCCAAAACACAAATAGGTCAACATCTATGAAATGAATTAAGACCAATCAACCTAATCCTAAGCCTTATCAAAGTCATTTTTTAAGAAAATGGACTATTGGCCAGTCTACTGAGCCCATTCCAAAGCCTCCCACACTAAGACTGTGGTGTCAAGAATGAATCTCCCTTGAACAAAACATGTATGCTCCTAGTGAACCATTGTCTCGACAACCAAGTGGATGCTCAAGGCCAGGACCTCTTCCATAATTTTATATGCAATAGAGATCAAATTGATTGGCCACTAACTCCAATAGAATCTCTAACTATGTTCTTGGAAATATTTTTTATAAGGCCATAATTTAGAAACTCTAAAAGATAACATGAGGCATAAAATTTGAATTCCAGACAACAAAAGCCATCACTAATGGTCCCCCACGTGACCTTGTAAAAATTACAAGGAAGGCCATACATACTTGACGGCTTGCCATTTTGTATGGAAGTTAGAACAACATAAAGGACCTCCCTCAAAAAATATCTATACAAAATGTCTTGATCACCATTAGAAATCTCGTGAGGGACAACCCTGCAAAAAGCATCTCTAACAACCACCACTTGATATATCAGAGTATATGAAGCATTTTTTTAAATGATAAATAAACATACCTTGGACCTCATAAGGGTCCTATACAAGATAATCATCTAAAAAATTCATACCAAGCACCCTATCAATAGCTACCTTCCTCGAGGAAGTCGAAGAAGAACTTGGATCCCTCATATTCATCCCAGATCCACTGTAAACAATAACCAACCCATGCACCCCCAACAATATAGTCTTCACCTTTGCGAACAACCATATCCAACTTTGTAGCCTCTTCTTGAAGAGTCACATTGTGAATACCCATTTCGAGAAAGATGAGAATCATGTCAAGTCTAATTCATGCCACATGTAATTCCTTTCTCCATTTAAAATACATCATTTGACCCCAACTCCTCATAAGCTAAACAGTGTGAGAAACTACATCCTCACACCAAAGAATCCACCCATGATCCCCCACTGACTAAGGGGAGAGGTTCCAAACTCTTTGAACTAAGGAGTGGAAATCCTATGACTCCAAATGGGACACATTTGGCTTGAAAAAATAAGAGGGAGGCATATCAACTAAGTGACACATTGAGATCATGATCTGAATTGAAAGGTGATATGAACCTATCGCTTCCATAGAGTGAATCTTGCTTGAAAAATTCATATCCTCCCATGGACTATAGAATTGATCCAACAAAGACTGAACCTTGCCACACCCCTACTTATAGTTGGTCCATGTAAATTAGCTACCATAGTCATTTCCATTTTGTTTCCAATTGGTGTCAAACATCTAAAGAGAATCCTTACAAGGACATTGAACCACTGACCATAGAATATATAGCACCACATCAACCACCTTCCCATTATACCATGTTGAAATCCACTTCAACAATCCACTTTACAACCAAAAGTGAAGATGTCATCCAATCCCAAAGTCTACCACACTTTGAGATAAGTTTGGGAGCATAAACAACATTAAATCATATAACCTAATCTTAGATCAAAAGTGTGAACTAGATACACTGATCCTTGGGATATTGACCATAAGTGATAGAACAAAAGGGTAATCACCACCCCAGCACTCCCCTGAAAATTATTTGAAGCCCAAAAATAACCATTCCAAAAATAGTTCAACAAGTCTTGAAGCTCAAGTCCAGCTGACTTTACTTCCTATCGACTAACCACGTTTAGTTGGAAACACTACAAAACTCCTCAAACAATTTGCTTGCGATTGTGAATCACCATTCCTCACACATTCCAAGATAATAAAGATATATTCATTCCAAAGGGAGATGAATACCTAAACTATTGTACCAATTATTCATCTCAAATCCCTCCAATGCTAGTATATGACAATTAAGTAAGAAACCATTTCATCTTTATAAGATTTCACCTGCAACTTAGGGCTCAAATGATCCACTAATTTATTCACATGATCCAACAATTCCTCTAATTAACATCTTGTTGCAACTCTAGTGCTTTTCATTACTGCAACTCTTGATTATCATAACTCAATGCTAACATTGCAGGGTATTGTTTTATAACTAATGAATGAGTAGTTGTAGAATCTTTTATATAATTTCATTTATTTCTAGCAATTCCTCTATTTAACACTTTGTTGAAACTTTGGTATTTTCCCATTGCTACAACTCATGTTACCACCACTCCATGATGACATTGTAAAACCTTGTCTACTGATTAAATAATGTGTAGTTGTAGCATCTCTTATCTATTTTCATTTATTTCCAACAACTCCTCTATTTAAAACTTTGTTGTAACTCATGTTGTTGTGACTCTTGTTGTTGTGACTCATGTTGTTGCAACACCTGTTGTTGCAATACTTGTCGCTGCAACTCTGCACTCACATTACAACATTTAGTTTTATGGTTAACAATTGTTTTGATTGCAGTTTAGGTTAGTTTATTTCCTTTGTTTATAGTATAGTGTGGTTTGATTTCTACAACTTGAGGTTTGCTACATCTCAATACATGAGCCATAACATATCTGTCACATTAATCAAGATCATTCTAATACCTGAACAAGTCACCTTTGATGCTCATGTGATTTACTTTCCTGCAAGAGTGATATTTACTTTTTCCGCAAGTGTGACATTTACTTTCTTGCAAGTGTGACATTTACTTTCCTACAAGTATGACATTTACTTTCCTGCAAAAGTTTGTTTCCATTCCTGCAAGTGTGGATTTGATTGCAAGAAGTGGTGTGGCTTAATTTGGTGACTTGCTAAAGTGCCTTTATATCTTTGCTTGTGACATTCATTTAGAAAGACTACAACTCTTTGGCAATTACAACATCATACTTGCATATACAATGCACGACAGTTCGTAAGTTCAATACAACCTCCGATTGATAATTAAATGTACAAATCTTCAATCACTTACTAAATTAATTAGGAAGTGATTGAAAAGTTTGTCAGATGCCTTGCCACCGAATAATGATTATTAACTCTAGGATGTACCACTGAGCCACCAGATCCTCGCATGAATACCATACCAAAACCACTTTTTTGGGCACTTGAACCACCATAAATAAAACTACCTGCTCTCAATCATGTACCACAAGAAGAAGAACCACCTACTCCTTCACCAATAACCATAGAGGGGTCACCACCATCAATTCCTTAGCTTGAAACCACGAAGGTGCCACCTGTCCCTACACCTTAAGAAGTAGGAGTCACACCAATTCACACTCACAACATACCCCAACCTAGGCCCATGAAGATGGAAGTCTCTAATCAAGTGATATTGATCCTAGAAAGCAAAGTAAGCATCCATAATATTTATATATTGAACCTTCCACTTTTTAATTCCATAATAGTGCAAATAGAAATGAAGGGGGAAATATTTCACTTCAAATCTACCTTCACGCAAACCCTTGAATTTTCCCTAAAAGAATTATGTCGGTCATTGAGAATAAGAACTTTACAAGATCTACGGGAAAATAAGTCAACTAAAGGGCACAAGTCAATAGGTAGGGATGAGAATTTCAATAGAACCAAATAATTAGCATGTCCATGATCCTCATGGTTGAAGTCTACCCTCCAAGATTCAAAATAAGCAAGGGATCCAACAATATTCTAAGTTCCAAACTATCACACATGGTGATTTGTATCATTTGAATTAAACAATACATAAAAATACTTCAACTTGAAACTCTAGTAAGATTTCAAGGATATCCCTTTGGGTTTGTAGTTCAACATGCACCAATGGTTAAATGCCTCCTCATTAGATATACTACATAGAAAGAACAAAATCACCATTGGTTTGGTGATAGTGTGTGACCAACTTGCTACCATACTTGAACATTGTTGCTCTAAACTTATACAACTTTTTGGATCTCCTAATAGAGATGTTTTTGGTAGCATTGAAATCATACTTTGCCTCGCTAGAACTCTCAGTTGACTCAATAGAAGAAGACATGTTGGCCAATTTTGAATGAAACATAGCTGATTTAGCTTCCAAATTTTCAAAAAAGGAGCATATGGATGTGTTCCTACATGTCTTTTCTATATCATCTATTGGATCCTTGACCACAGTGAGAGGTATTAGACCATCAACTTTGGGTATTTAGTAATTAACATAATGGGACTATGTGAGATGCCAAGGGTTCACATTTAACCCTTTCAACCACATACTACTAGGGTGTTATAAACCAGATCCAATTCATGGTGAAGTACCATTGGCCCAATATGGTTGCTAGAAGATGGCAAGTTACAATTGGTGGGGCAAAGTGGCTCTCCATTTTCATCTACTATCTTCTGCAGTATCTTGTTTGAGATAAGAGCTTGTTGAATATTTTTACTAGTGGAATATTAGGTGCATTCAAACTCAATCCCAAATCATGATGCTACAAAATTCAATGCATGTGCAAAGGTAGCGTATATTCAATCAAAAAATCAGAGTATAAATAAAATTTGGACTTACTACAAAGGACAAGAGAGAACTTGATGAACTTGGAACAATATGGAATGAGGAATTTGAAGAATTGATCATTTGATATTATCACTTTTTTCCTTTGCATTTGAGTCAAAACCAAAACCAGTATGTGTATGTATTCTTATAAGAAAGTTTGGGAAGCATGTAACATTATAACTTCAAACAAACTTTCAAATGCCTTTCTAAAGTGGTTGATGTGCCTAGTTTACCCAGGTGCATCAATGCGCCTATTTTACATAGGCACACCAATCTAATTGTTTATACTAGATGAATTGGTCTAATTTATTTTAATGTGCATAAAAAAAATACCTATGCTAAAACCTCCACAAAGGAAAACCTCTACAAAGTACTATTTGTGGAGGTTTGTACTTCCATTTTCACTAAAAACTATAATTACACTGATGTATTTATAGTAATATAGAGACCACTATGCTTAAAATTGATAGATGCATTGAATCCATTGTGTGCCAAAATTTAGAGGGGAGAATTTTGCAAGAGATATTTATCAAGTAAGAGATCGAAGTGGATAAATTTTATGAAGAGCGGAATTTGTAAGGCATCACCTTGGGTTGCATACAAAATCCACAGAGGAGCAATTTTAGGTGTATAACTTCATTCTCTTCGTCTCAAGAAATTTTCCCTTAACTGATTCAAAAATTCCCATAAATTTGTATTTATTTGAATTCATATTTACATTCATTTCAATAAAATATAAAAGTTTTAGATTTACCTTCAACGTTGCAAACCCTAGCTTTGTTGTTACTTCCCTTTTGTTTTTTGTTGTTGTTAACCCTAGTAGTAGGGGTTTAGTTTCTTACCCATTCACAATGATAT
>ML859376.1:0-16225 GCA_009831015.1 Picea engelmannii | reverse complement strand
GGATCCCATCTCATTCTTGTTAGATTTTCAATGAGCTATGGCTCATGTATCCTCTATAAATTTTTGTTTAACTAATACTTGAACCATAACTACTTGCAGCAAACCAAGATCACAAGAATAATAACCATGCACAAGAACACAAGAAGTATCCTAGGAAAACCTTCTCAACAAGGGAAGAAAACCCAACCAATCCTTTTCTATATTCCTCAAGAGAAAGATCTCCCACACCATCACCAAACCTAGCACACAAGAGGGTGTTGCAATTCTCATAATTTCATACCACAACTTCTGAAATCATGAGATGACACAATGATAAGTGTGTTTCATCAATGGGGATTCACCTTTATTTATATAATACTTGTCACATCAAATGATGTGTCTATTGGCACAATAGGGCCAACCTCAATAAATCAAAATATAATTAATAATTACCATATTATTTATCTTTTACATTAATTATCTTTTACATTAAGGTGGGGCTAACCTGTACCCTTTACATAACAAATAGGGTTACATGTAAGTATGACTCTTGAACAATATAGCAAAGGATCTCATACACCCACTAGTGCTCAGCCACTAGGGGCACATCCATAGGGATGTCCATATATCTATCTCACTGCGTCTCATAGGAGAACCACACTCACTAGTGCTTAGCCACTAGGATCATGTTCACCTATGCTCATCCACAGACACGCCCACTCAACAGATCTTCTTTCCCACTCCATTACACATGAGAGTCATATGGAGTTCATAATCTCAACTCTCTGCTTAGAGGAGGCTAATACATCATCTTCATCTCTGTCTCATGATGATGCACCCAACTCTATGGAAATTCACACGTTCACCTTGTGCTCAGCCACATGCACGTCCAACTCAACAGATCTCCTTTCTCACTGCGTTACACAAGAGAATCATCTAGATTTCTTCTCAACTCTCTGTAAGGAGGATGCCATCTATACGTTCCAGCTCTGTCTCATATAGGAACCACACACCCCTCTCAGGGGCTTTCTCTCAGGTTTGTGTCCTGGAGAATGTCTCACGCAACTGTAATCATCGACACTCCCTCTCATCTAGGGACGCATTCTCCACCAAGCCAAGTCTCTCACGGAAATACTCGAACTTCATCCTTGTTGTAATCATCAACACTCCCTCTGAGCTAGAGAGGTAATATTCACCAAGCTATTTTCACACAGAAGTAATCACACTTCGTATTGGCAAGTAATTTGGTGAAGATATTTGCAAGTTGCTCAAGTGTAGGAAGGTATTTCACGTGTACTGCTTTCCTCTACAATATGTCTTTGATATAATGATATTTTATCTCAATGTGTTTCTATATATCATAGAACACATGGTTCTTGGAGAGCTTCGGACAACTCTGGTTATCACAAGTAATAATAAGACCCATCTCATGATCAAATAAATCTGTCATAAGTCACACTGCTTCGCAGCTTGATACACTCAATGCTATATACTCTGCTTATGTGGTACTCAAGACCACAGAGCTTTATTTCCTATTGAAATAGGAAACCATGGTCAACTCCAAGGTAAAACAACAACCAGATGTGCTCTTCTAGTCCACTATACTCTTTCCTCAATCTGTATCGGCATATCCCTGCAAACTCAAGTTCACATTGGAGACATATTTTAGGCCATATCCAATTGTGCCTCGTATATATCTCAATACATGCTTTATTGATATCCAATGAGTTTGTCTCGGATCACTCATGGATTGACTAAACACATTCGCTGCATAGCATATATCAGGTCCGGTGTTAACCAGATACATCAATGATCCAATCAACTATCGGTACACATGTGGATCAATATCATCTAAATCATCATCATTTATTTTTCGTCAAATCCATCACCATCCTTGTAGACATGGATTTGCATTCTGTCATGCTGAACTTATTTAATATCTCCACTGTATATTTTCCATGACTTAGGAAAAGTCTCATTGGTCCTCTGTCATACTTCTTGTCCCAAGAAGTAGTGCATCATACCCAAATCCTTCATATCGAAATCAGAAGTTGAGCCTTGCTTGTATTCAACAACACAACTTCATGAACAAGTCATCAAAATTAGGATCTCGTCACCAATAACATAATAGTATAGGTTTGGATCAACAACACTCTTGCTGAAACCCCAAACTCATCAAGAATCTATCTATCTAATGTAGTTCCCAATTCATGGATGGTAGAATAGATGGGAGTGCATCGGGCTACTGGATCAATATGTCTTCATCATAGTTCACTCCCTCTGCTTGTGAGAATCCTCTGACTACAAGTCTCGTTTTATATTTCTTGATACTTCCATCATCTGCATGTATTTATGCTTCGTCCATAGTTTGTCAAGCCTAGACAGGCCTATTGCAAAGTTCCTGGGAATATCAACTAGAACAATTGTATCAATGGCTATCTCCCTCTGGACTACTAAAGAGGAAGAAGATAATGCCTCTCTTCCTTAATTGGTTTGAATCCTTCTGATTCAAGTGACTCCCTCTGAAGTCTGAAGTATAAGCATCTTCCTTTGTTGTTAACCTGCCTGGAACAAGAAAACAAACAAAAGGAAACAAGACAAGAATATCTCCTAATGGAGATTCATGATTACATCTCTAGAATCAAAACATTTTAAGGATTGTTGTCATAGCTACAACACCTACTTGTAATGTAACAACCTTAGAAATGTAAGTTCTAGTCATGATAAATAAAACAATCAAACCTGGAGTCTTTACTTCCAATGTGTTGTTCTTCTGAATGCACTGAGACTTCTCTGGGTCCATGGTTTGCACTAGGGGTTCCTTCCTCCTGCAAATATCCTTATGACAATTATGCAAACAATATATATATATATATATATATATATATATACACAAGTGCATACCTGAGAGTGTACACCAATGGAGGTTCTGCTTGTTTTTCAATGTCATGATTATCAATGACGTTCCTTGTTTGTTTTCCTTGTAGCCATCTATACCACACAAGTATATGATGAAGTTTGCATCAACCTTTACAAGGTCATGTCCATTGTTGAATTTTAACAACATTCCAAACACGATGTTGTAGCTATCCTTGTAGCTCTTGCTGCTACTCAACACTGTTACAACTTGGCTTCAGATCTGTATTTAAGGGTTTCAATTTGGTCTGTAATCAACATCTTAATGTACTTGGGAAAGTCATCAACATCCTTCTATGTTTGTTGGAATATAAACCAGCACCATCATTAAACACTTGCATCAATGAATGACATCGAAGGATGGAAGACTGGAGAAATAGGAAAGCATAGATATAGCTCAGAAATTTGACTTGTCCATAGGTCTTTGTGTTTTAGTAAGTTTCATTGGTCCATTGTTTTCATCAATATCTTCAAGCGATTATAATTTCCCATGGAGGGAACCTCAGGGGTAGATGGAACATCATAAGAAAGAGACAACACTTAATAAAATCCATCAATTTAGCATTTATTCATGCTTGAGAAAACACTAATAAAATTCAAACATAATATATTTATGCATGAACTTGTCAACCAAAGATTGCCTCAAAATATCAATCTCCAACAGTTTTAAAAGCCTGTTAGCTTCAAATTTCTATAATGCCATTTGAGTATGGCATAAAAGAGCTTGATATTGGTTTTGGAGTCTGCTTACTAAACAAGGGTAATGGCCCTACTACTATCCAAGAAGTCGGCCTTATTATAGGCTTTAAACTCGGCCTTCCTTTCTCAGAAAACCACCATCGAGACTGCTTCAAAACTGATACAATTTTTACCTTTTGACAGCCTCAGAAATATCACTTCGGAATTTAAACTTGTCATAGGTCTGTCGCTGAGATTTTTCTTAAGAATGTGGTAATCTTCAGGATTTTTTTTAGGGTTTGATCATGTTGGCCCTCGACCAAGTTTTGGGAAAACTTCAGTCAGATTTGACCCACTTTTGAACTTCGACACATTGTTTGAGGAAGGAGATCTCAGGCAAAGTTGAGATTGTGGATCTCACTGATTTTGAGGGTTAAGTGGACCCAGTAAAGGGTCCTCTAGGGGTTTTGTAATGAGTTTATGGGATTTCGACCCGTGGGGTTTTCCCATGATTAGGCCTTATTGTAAGGGTTTGTAAAATATAAATACAGAAGAATGTATTGTAGAAGTAGCAAGCAAAGTGAAAGTAGTTCTATGTGAACAAAGTGCTTTGTGCAAAGGCATGTATGTGTGGGACTGTGATTTTGTAGAAGGTGCAAATGTTGTGATCTGGCTATGTGCATTTGACCTAGTTTTGGAAGGAGGATCTGATGCTCAGTGCGCATATCTCTTGTCTGGTGCGAATCTTGAATTTGTGGCTTAGTGCACAGAAGTGAATGAATGTAATATTTGGCGAATAATAAAGAGGCGAAGCAGTCGATGGACGTAGACCCATCCTAGGGTGAACCACGTATATCTGGTGTCTTATGGTTTTCTTTGTGCTATGTTATTTCTGTCATAGATCTGCTTAGTACTTTGATTTTGTTGTGTAATAGATAAATATGTTATTGCTTAGTGCTTTACTTATGTTAAGGGTAAATGGATGCTAGATCTAATCTATAATGCTAAGTTCTTAGGATATATTATTATTTGTTGTTACTGCGCCAATCTATCTTTGGTTATGCTCTGTGATGTTAATAGGGTTAGGAAACTAATGCATGTCACCTTCTAAGCATTAATAGAATACTCTGTGAGGTGTTATTGTCATAGATTTGTGTCCCAACCTGATTATAGACACATGCGTCCTATAACCCCCCCTGCTTCTACCTCGGGTGAGACTTCTCTTGCTTCGCAGGTGTTGCCGAAAGGGTCGATAGTTAGGGTTTTGTTCATGCCCTGTTAAAGGTTGAACCCTGGGTCTGCCCCTGTGCCAACAAATGGTTCTGTTGTCGGGACCTAAAACTGTGATTGTTGGGAACTGAAGTAAAGAAAAAGAGAAGCTATGTGCGTATATCTACCGCTGAAGTGCGCAATACTCTACTTGACTTGTGAAGATTTGTGCCTAGAAAGTAAGTTGATCTGAAGAAAAGAGGTAAGATCCTAAAAGAGGTAAAGCTGTGTGCTTTGGCAATAGAAAGATAAGTGAAAATTTTTGTTTCGAAAGCATGAACCTAAGTATGTTTAATAGATTATGTCCTAGTCTGAAGGCTAGGGTGCAGTTGAAAGAAAGAGTTGATTTGAGTAAATTTAATGTAAATGAATAAAGATATGTTATTCCTATGCATAGAAATAGTTTTTGGACTAATAAGTGGATGTAGGAACCTAGAAATTGTTTTTGCAGATTGCAGGTCAGAGGAAGTTCAAACTATGTTATTACAGCTGAAAGAAACGATGGACATTCATAAAAATGTCAGTTTACCAGAAAACCTGAAAACAAAACAGCACATAAGTGCAAGAATAGAAGACTTCGACATAGACTGTGTCTTGGATGAAGAAACACAAGTGAGTATTATGACAGAAGAAACTTGGAAAATTTTGGGAAAGCCTACTGTGGTACCTTCGTTGGGAAGGATAGGATTGTTTAAGGGTAATATGATAACCCTATGTGAAGAGTTACTAATGTACCTATTATTGTTCAGGGAACATCGACTAAAGAAGAATTTGACGTCATTAAGTTTGTTGGGGACAACGCCCCTTTCCCACTATTGTTAGGTGAGACTTGGATTGAGAAGGATGAAATCAGAAGGAAAGCAGAGGAAGAAGATACAAAAAATAAAAATAAAGAATTAATGGATTTCATAGCTAGGAAAATAGACTGACTGATAGCAAAATGAGAGGATAAGTTGAAGCAACAGAGAAAAGTAACAACGCAGGAGGGACAGACAGCCAGAGAATTAGCTACCAAGATTGGAAAAATGCAATAAGGCTTATAGGACCTAGATATTCAAGAAAGAAGTATGTCCACTCAAGAAGTGCTAAGAAAAGGGATATTACCTTCAGACCCTTTGAGAGCACCTCAACAGTGCGAAGCCACTGCGCTAGGGGAAAATAAGAATAAGAATGGAAAGAGGATTCCAGAAACAGTTAGAGAAACTCATATCACAGGGAAGAAGGAAAGGAAGCTCAATAAAAAGAAGGCTAAGTTGGAAAAGCTACAAGAAGTTACAGAAATCAAATGGCGGACTTTGCAAACCAGAACCTCGCAGGAGGCAGGTTCGCAGGACTTGAACCTCGCTGGAACAACAGGTCCGCGCAGGATGGTACTTCTCCCTGGAGAAGCTAGATGACCGTTGGAGGCGCACCGACCGTTATAATGACTCTATGGAATGGTTAGAAAATGAATTTATGGGCTAATGAACCACTTCTGGACATTGAGACTGCGCCATAACAGACATATTTACATTGATGGAAGCATTTCCTAGTCGTTGGAAGATCCATTACGATACACCACTTATTTAACTCGTCGGTCGCTGCGCTGAGAACACTTTTTTCTACCCATGATTAACTGAGCCAAGAAGAGAATTATACATGTGTCGAGCTGTGCTATCTGGAACTAGACCTCGCCTGTCCGTTTGTCTACCCCATCGTCCATTTGTATACCCTACCTGTCGATTAAAAGCTAGAATGTCGGGTGAACCTAGTGAATTAGAGAAGTATTTCGAGGAAGTTCTTAAGAATATAATGGCTAAAAGACCGATATACGAAAGTATCTAGGCGTCTTCGACTAGGGGACTGTAGGATTCCCCTTCGACTGGACATCGTTCTGGCCGTGTCAACCTCAGAACTAAACAACGAAGTAAGCACCACGATGATCTGGCTAATGCGAAGCAGATCCCACTGATCCTACCTAAATGCATTCCACCTTTGGTTGGCGCTATTAACCGTGACAGTATCCCTCGATATTTTGAGTACATCGTGTTCACTGCATACATTCTAAAAGGAATACGCATAGTTAGGAGTCAGTTAGGACAGATCCCGCTATTAAAGAACAACGAATTCAACTTAGGAGATTGGAAGAACTACGCCATGTTGGCGCCTCACCGCTATCTCATGAAGACAACTGGAAAGAAGCCTCACCTCGTCTCACAGCCATGGATTAAGGATTTGGAGCAGTCCATTGTGTTAAATGTGATGAAGATCCCACACTTTGGTTGCCACCAGGAGGTTAACACTTGCATTAAACTCCTTCTATCGTGCTATCATGGAGGATACTTATGTCTTGACAGGAGGATTACTGTGGATCCGGCATTGATCCACTGGATCATAGGCTTAAGTGTGAAGGGTCCTGACCCTCAACAGTTTTATCCAAGGAAGGCCTTAGACCGTTCCTTGGTGCAACACATCAAGGAAGCTTACAGAGAGGTAGAGAAAGGAAAGCGAGGTTACAAGGTAGCCTCTATACAGGATGGCACAGTGCACCTTGCTTTCCAACTCCTAGCTGGCAAGATCATGAGGAAGAAGCGCCCCACACAGGTCACCAAGTTCGTGGTGGACCTCGCAGGAAAGTGTGTGGAGGGCATGCAGACGAACTGGGCGAACTACCTCGTCAACGATTTAGAGAAGGATTGTCGTGAAGCCCAGGACTTGGGATATGAATTCCATTACAGTTGGATGATCATTTTGATCGCATTTGTCGCTTGGAAAAGTCCTGAAGGAGCCACCTTCCCAGAAATCGAACCCTCGGAGCTGTTGGTCGCTCGGTTTTCCAACCTGTGGTACACCAATGACATGAGGAAGCAGTGGCATTCCAATGCAGTGTTTCATGCATACTATCAGCAGCTGAAGGTCACCATCGAATAATTTCCATGCATGACACTGCTCACCCTACACCAGTACTGACCAATATCAAAGTTCTTCGTTGATCCTCATTTCATCTACATCACCACACACAGAGATGAGAACCAAGAATAATTACAGTCGTACTACAAGCTGACGGATGATGATATGGAGTAGATTACAAAGGAGTGGCCAGAGGAGTTTCTTTTACATGTCACTGATGCAGAATTACCTGACAATGACACCATAGGAAGCCCCATAGTTACCCGGGTTGAACATGTTGGACAGTCCAGTGGGACGAAGAAGAATAAAAAGCAGGATGAAGTCCAGGACATAAAGAGCAATGAGGAGGACAACACTTCTGAAGATAATGGGTATGTCTCACCAGGAGGAGATGAGGAGTCATAAGAGCAAGGAGGAGGCGAAGCTACCACCCCTCCACCTGAGGATCCCCCTCTCGGGACAGTAACACCGCAGGAGAGGAAGGTTTCTCGAAAGAAACCCTCGGCAAGGAAGAATACAATCGCCAATAAGCCTCAGTTGGAGGCCACTCTCACAAAGGATGAAATCAGTATAGTCCACGGAGCTATGGAAGATGTCTCTGAAGACATATTGCAGAGATATGGAGAGAAGCAAGAGGATTTATATGGAAGGATCGAGAAGGAATTGAAGGAAGTACAACAAGTTGTTCGCTTGGTCCGCGCAGTACCTACTGCGCCGCCTGCACCTTCCTTGTCACAGACTCCAGAATTGGGGGATGAACTAACCCAATTGAGAAGGCTTGAAGATGCAACAGAAGCTTGGCTCCAGAGAGCTCAGGAAGAGAAGGAGAAGGCTACAGAAGCCTTGAAAAAGGAAAGGAAGAAGTCCTAGTGCAATTACGAGCAACACAGGACAGTGTAGCTACCCATGAAATTGAGAAAGAAAAGTTGTAAGCAAAGTTTTAGGAGGAAACATCCCAGCTACAGAGGAAAAACGAGTTATTTCTCGCAAAGAGGGCCATGGTCAAGGAAGCGGTAAGTAACGCATGTCACTATGTGCTAGTCTTGGCACAGGAAGAGCAAGAGTCGGTCGAATCTCAAATAGTGAAGCTCGTTGAGACCCTCCAGCAGCTTCAGGCTAGGATAACAAAATTGGAGGCCCAAACAGTAACAAGCACCCCGCAGGAGGTGCGTGACCAGAGGGAAGAGACCACCTAAAATGCAGCAGTAAGAATAAGATCCCTCGCCTCGGAATGTAAAAAACTGAGTGATAGGAGCGCCCAGACATATGAACACCTCGTCGAAGATCCAGAGCTGAGGAAACTAGAAGCATAGTTATAGGAGGCGCAACAACAAGCATTTTTGTTGCAGGCATAGATGAAGTTACTCACCGCAATGGAAAGAATGAAGAGATCCCATGAGAAGCGCACAGTACAACAGCAAATCACTACCCTCCACGATAAGGTAATGGAAGTCACGCAGAAGATACAACCTGTGAAAGACGAAGCTTGCAAGGTGTTCGAAGAAATTGATGGACATGGCTCACAACTAGATCAAGTGGTTGCACTAGTAGAACAACGCCTGGAAGGGGTTGTTGCAGAGCAGATGATCTAGGAGCTCGCTAAGCAGGAGGCTCAGGCGAAGCAGCAAGTCTAGGCAACTCAAGTTAATCTCGAGACTTTTGAAGTAGGACTGTCGAGACATGAGTGGCTCGGGATGAGTCATAGGTTAGTGTTGGGGGCCTGTTGGCCCTCAACCAAGTTTTGGGAAAATTTTGGTCAGCTTTGACCCACTTTTGGACTTCGACACGTTGGTCGAGGAAGGAGCGCCCAGGCGGAGCTAAGATTGTGGATCTTACCGATTTTGAGGGTCAAGTGGACCCAGTAAAGGTTCCTCTAGGTTTTTTGTAATGGTTTTATGGGATGTCGACCCATGGGGTTTTCCCATGATTAGGCCTTATTGTAAGGATTTGTAAAATATAAATAAAGAATAATGTATTGTAGAAGTATCAAGCAAAGTGAACGTAGTTCTGTGTGAACAAAGTGCTTTGTGCAAAGGCATGTATGTGTGGGACTATGATTTTGTAGAAGGTGCAAATGCTATGATATGTCTATGTGCATTTGACCTAGTTTTGGAAGGAGGATCTGGTGCTCAATGCACATATCTCTTGTCTGGTGCAATTCTTGATTTTGTGGCTTAGTGCACAGGAGCGAATGATTGTAAGACTTGGTGAATAATAAAGAGGTGAAGCAGTTGGTGGATGTAGCCCCTGTTGAAACGAAGTTTATTTTTCTTCTCTAAATCCAAACCTCCATTTTTCTTGATTATGGAGCCGCCCTTAGTACAAAAAGAAGTCAAAAGGTTTTTCGGAACTTTTGGTTTTCGGAGTTCGGTCATTCACAAAGTATGTTTTTTAACAACAAATCCTAAGTCCCGGTGCTGAGGTCCCAAATAATGTTGGTTTAAAAGGAATTTAACCGATCTCAAAAGTAACAATTAAAAACGTTGATGACTTTCCAAGCCTTCCGCATGTTCTTTTTCGGTAATCTCAACTCAAACAGCTTTTAAAGTCACGACGCGCTGATCACGAACTACCTTTTAATCATGATTAGTTAAGTTTTAAACTTTTTTACGAATCAATAATCAGTTGTAATTTGGGAAATCAGGAGTCAACCTTGAGTCTCTTTAAAACCCCAATCCCCGAAGTCGTGAAACTCTTTAAAGCTAATGCTAGGTTTATTAAGAAGTAAGAAGGTTTAACGATAATAAACTCCATCGTGATTTTTCTATTTGGGATTTTCTTGTGTTATACCTCTTGGGGACACGATGTTCAAAACTCCAAAACACGAAATCCCGAAAGAATTAAGTGCTTAAACACAGATTAACTTAACTTTAAAGCGGTATTAATGATAATTAAATAGCTTTTCGCATTTCGCTATCCGGGAGTTTTCAATGACTTTCCTTTCGAAATCCCATTTTTTAATAACCGATATGTGGCAGTCTCTATAACGGATTAATGAAAATATTTTGAACATTAAGTGCGTATCTCCAGGCGTACCATCCCCATTAAAAGAATTTAACTTTTTATCGCTTGTATCAGTACACTAAATTTAAGACAAGTTAAAGGTCAATAAAGGTCTGATGTTTTGAAATTCATTCTTATTTTCAGACTAGGAGCAAGTTATACTCAGAAGAACTCACACATTTTTTCTCTACAACAGATTTTCATTTTAGCACAACATCATGGCACCCAGAAAAGCGCCTAAGAAGAGTGAGGAGGCAGGTGAAGGCTCAAATCCGGATGGAGATGTTATATCCAAGACTACGCCCCATGTTGTGGATTCAGTCAAATCCTGGAGGTAGATTTACGAAACCTTAGATTATGAGATTAAGAATTGCCCCGAAGATTTCGGAGATGAAAGAAATGAAAATAAACTCAGAGACATAGCAGAGTCTGAGCTTCACAAAATAGCCACATGGTCGAGACTCATGCCATATAATGACATGGTATGTTGGGCTTTAGAGAAAACCGACGTTCAGACAAGGAGCATTCTAAATATCCAAGGGGTCGTTGTCATCTCGTTCAAACCCGAGCACATCCAAGTAATGTACAAACTGCCCCCTACTTCTAAATACATTTATAATGTCGAATTCATAGCGGAATTTCAAAGAAAGGAGTGTGCAAAATTCGATCAAACATATCCAAATATAATCAAAGACCGGTGGGGGATTCCAGCAAGATTTAGAGCCGATACCCATGGTGGTTATGCCACAACTTCATTGAACGAGTACATGGTGTATATAGCCATGATGCTATGTAGACTCTTCGGGAGGAAAAGCCCTACCCATTTCCCTGCAGACTGGGTACCACTTCTACACGAAGTAGCCGAGGGTTTCAGTTTCAACTGGGAATTTTTTTTATCTGACAATCTAGCTAGTGAGGTTGCAGAGTACCAAACAACAAAATCGAAAGGCTGACCTACATCTTTTTACATGTCTTCCTATATTATGGATGTGGTTTGTTACATGACTCCATTCCCTTTGATGAGTTGGAACTGGAACACAGCCTGTGCGGAGTTTATCATTCTAAGCTATGGGAGGAAAATGTTAAAGATGTCTTTTACGAGATCTATTATTACGTAGTGATACCTCTACACCAAATTTTGTATGGCTATGCACCCCCTCGTATTTCAGAGCAAATCGTGGGATATCTCAGGGCGATTGCAGATTGGTTTATTGAAGAGGGTTTTTCCTATGTCAGGGTTTTCGGGTGCTCGATCCCTCCTCCTGCACTTCTGAAGTTCCTTCCTGATAGGCACGTATGCAGGGAGGTGGCCTACCAAATAGTAACTGATGGCATCGACACTGAATTGAAAGAATCTTAGAAGAAGTTTTGGCCACTTTTTTCTGTACAAATTGGGAAGTGTTCACTGCTTAACTTTGGTCATTCCAAGGTTGAAGCTACAGCACTGGAAGACATCAAATTGGTAGATCTTGAACTTAGAAAACATGACCCTTATCAAATTGTAGGAAAACATCTTACTCACTGCAATATGAAGATGTATGAACATGAAGTTTCTCCCTACGGCGACACGTTCAAAGGAGCCAGAACCAATGAAGAAATATTGGATAGAATGCAGGAATTACCACCCAACCTACAGACTAGCTTTCTGACTTTTCAAAAGCACGGGCGAAGTAGTTTGCCGAAGATACTGCAGGGAGAATCAACAACTCCTCCTCCAGATCAGGGGAGTACTCCCCCAGGTTTTGGATCAAAGGCTCATGATAAAGGGACTGCAGAAGAAAATCGAGAAAAGAATGAAGTGTCTTCATAGAAAGAAGAAGCTTCACAATCAAAGAATCCAGTGTCTAAAACGAGATCCAAATCCAAGACCCCTTCAAAGTTGAGTCAAATGATTCCCTCTTTATCATCAACTATTCCTATTGATGTCCCTAAAACAACAGGAGAAAATCAATCTACAGAGTTGGGTAGCCCTATTACATCATTGACTCCTTTATAGTCAACTTTTGGGACTCCTCACCTAGAAGTCATATATGAAAGTGACCTCACTCCCATTTCTAGAGAAGAGATACCTTCCTCTGATTACTTCTTCAGTAAGAAGAGGAAATCCGTAGTGAAACAAGAAATGCATCTGAGAGAAGGCACAATGGTGAAGAAACACAGAGTGCTCGTAGATGGGTAGAAACTAGAAGAGGAGAACTTCGCCACAGAGGTAGGAGGCTCTATGGGAGATTTGGCGACAACCAATTTGTTCTTAGTTGACTCCCTTAGAACAAAGTTGAAACAGAGAAATCAAATGATAGCTCAGTTGCATGACCAAGTAAAGCGCACAGAGAATAATATTCGAGAGGAGGTAAATCAAAGGGTTGCACATGCCCGAACCGTGGACAAGGAGGAAATGCAACTGTTGAAGTCTAGTTTGGATGAAGCAAATAAGCAGATGCAAGTGAGTCAGGTACAGGTTATTCGGCAGGAAGAATTAGTGAGACAGCTACAGGCCGAGTTGAAGTCTATTGAAGGACAAGTTGTGAATATAACAACATTTTGATCCCAAGTACTAGAGGTGCATGAGAAACTACAAGCAAAACAATAGGACATGCTTTCCAAATTAGAAATCGTCCAAAACTATTTCCTGGAAATAATCCACTCACTAGATAGCATTGTTTTAAAGGAAAAAGAGGCCACAGCAGCTCGTGTTGCTTTTCAAAAGGCAGTGGTGTTTTCGGCCAGAGAGGAAGTACCAGCAATCCCAAAGCTGACTGTAGATGAACATATCAGGGAGACATCATGTTAAAGACATGGGAGACTAATATTTCTGAAAGCGGGAAAATGGCAAGAGAAGTTAAGAGAGAATGTGAAGAAGTATTTGATCAGCTAGATACAAAAAAACTGGGCATTGGTAAAGGCGATTGTCTTGGGCTATTAGGACAGATAAATGTTGTAAGGCATCAACTGCATATAAAGGAGAGTTGGAATGAAGTCCAGCTTGAGATTTCACAATTGAAACAGCTTGACATCGCTCAAATAGAAAAGTGGTTAATAAATTTGAATCTACAGTTGCAGTCGACAAAGTTTGGCAAGGGAAAGATCGAAGACAAGTTGCCCCAAATTCAGAGGAAGTTATATATGTTTGAAGCAAAGAATACGTCAGAGCCTTCCAGAATTTTGATGCAGTTTGTGGACAGGTGTGTCGTGTGTTTGGGACCGAGCGAAGGAAGTGTTTCAAAGAAATGATGAAGTAACACATTTGTGCTCGTTTTTGTACAACTGGTAAAAAGTAAAAAGTAACCGAACAAAATGGTTCAAATTTCATATTCTGTAACTGTTAGCACCTAGGAGATTAGGAGAATACCAACTGTCCAAGGTTGATGATTTTCTTATATAAATACATTTTTGAAAGATACACCAGGGGATTTTTTTCTTGGCCGATTTTATGAGAGAAATTTTTTCATTTTGTCAAAATTAATACCAATGCAAGTTGAAGACTCCAGATCCCGTCAAGTTTGAGTTATGTGTTCCTCTGATTATTCCATATTCAATATCATTCCTTATATATCTTTGATGAATGCTTAGCTGCAATTTAGTACAACATCTACTGCAGTGATTGATTATTTTTGTCATCTAATTTGTTTACAGTTTTTCCTCTGTATCGGCTATCAGCAGGTACAAGACCTGTGAATTACTTAGATTTCTATATCTTATGCTTCATTAAAGTTCTTCTTGTCTTTTTCTTCTTCTGTCACAAACTGAGATTCTTCCCTAGTTGATGCCTCACATTGTTCACAACTATATGTTTTCTTTCATTTCATGCACGTTTTTCAGTTTAGCTCAAATACGAGAAACGACCTTTGATTTTGTCACACTATTAATTCAAAATTTGAGAATTTCCCTCACATAATCTAAAATAGAAACAAGAACCTAAAAAGACACAAATATTTAAAACTCCTTTTCCTCTATGAAAGTACCTGTTACGAGACAACCCAATATTGAACCCGGTCTCATAGACTAGACCAGTATCGCTTTAACTCTTTTCAACACCATCTTAAAAACTGACACCACCCGGGTTGAACTTGAATGTTCATGGGCAGTCATTGAGCAGGACATTAGCATCCAGGAACAATTGGAAGCCAGACAAAGACAACTCAGAAATCAGCCAGATCTCCTTTTCCCCTAAGAGTTGTTTTTTTTCCCTTCTTTTTATCATACACCCTCTTTTTGGATGCCTAGACTTTATACTCTCAAGCCTTAAGTATAAACTCTAGAACAACAGCCCCATCCTGGGGTGAACCACATATATCTGGTGTCTTATGGTTTTCTTTGTGCTATGTTATTTCTGTCATAGATCTGCTTAGTGCTTTGATTATGTTGTGTAATAGATAAATCTGTTATTACTTAGTGCTTTACTTATGTTAAGGATAAATGGATTCTAGATCTAATCTATAATGCTAAGTGCTCAGGATATATTATTATTTGTTGTTATTGTGCCAATATATCTTTGGTTATGCTCTGCAATGTTAATAAGGTTAGGAAACTAATTCATGTCACCTTCTAAGCATTAACATAATACTTTGTGAAGTGTTATTATCACATATCTGTGTCCCAGCCTGGTTACAAACACCTGTGTCCTATAACCCCCCCTGCTTCTACCTCGGGTGATACTTTGTCTGCTTCACAGGTGTTTCCGAAAGGGTCGATAGTCTGGTTTTGTTGGTGTGTTGTTAAGCGTTGAACCCTGGGTCTACCCCTGTGCCAACAAATCTTTTAATTTTACCACAAAAATTTAAGAAGAATCCAACCCTTTCCTTCTAAGGTTTTTGTGTTAGTGCGGCAGTCTTAGAGTGTTAGAAAGCTAGGGCGTTAGCCTTACAGATATGTTGTTAGGGAATTTCTATGGTAGCTTTAGGGGTCCGTCCCTTCTCCTAGGTTTGGACCTATACACCTTGGTTGTTGTTTGGAAGAAGTACCCCATACTCGGCCCTTATCCTAGGATCCGACCCTTTCCTTCACCACAAAACCTTTAGAAAGGGGGTCCGACCCTTTTCTTCTAGGTTGCGACAGCCTTATTTCCTGCCACAGAAAACTTAGGGAGGTCCGGACTCAACCTTTACCATTAAAGGATATGTTTGACCCTTGTTTCTTTATGCCAATGGTAAGTTCTCCTCCCATGGTTGTCTTCCTCTATTTGCTATGGGGTCCGGCCTCATTTATTTGCAACAGAAGCAAGGGTTTGGCAGTCTTTTAGGTGACCACGATCTTTTTTCATCCTTGAGCAAGTGGTACTCTTCAAGACCTTCTCTGATACCATGTTATATTTCCAATGAGCTATGGCTCATGTATCCTCTTTAAATTTTTGTTTAACTATTACTTGAACCATAACTACTTGCAGCAAACCAAGATCACAAGAAGAATAACCATGCACAAGAACACAAGAAGTATCCTATGAAACCCTTCTCAACAAGGGAAGAAAACCCAGCCAATCCTTTGCTATATTGCT
>ML859373.1:0-18652 GCA_009831015.1 Picea engelmannii | reverse complement strand
AAGTCCTAGACATCCAAAAACCTAACCCTAGGAGATGAAGCGCCAAAATTCATGTGGGCCCCGTTTGGGTAAGTTAGTACATCAACTTCCCGGGGTCGTAACTTTTGCATACGATCTCCATTTTAGGCGTATGATAGCTCGTTGGAAATGTATCATCAAGGAGATTCATTTTGGGGGCTCAATCATTCCTTCGGATATCATTGAGAACCTCGATCTCGAAAAACCTTCATTTAGGCCCTCAAAATGGCCCCGGAAGTTAAAACCTGGTAAAAATAGTAAATTGCCAAAATTGCCAGAAAATTGTTTTGATCCAGTCGGAAAAGGTGGGTGGCCACCGATATCCACCTGGATCATCTCCTCTAGCCAAGGATTGATTAGCCTGGAACACAAACCTTGACCATGTGGAATGGTTAGTTGGCTCTTGAGGTTTGTGTTGTGATCCTGCGTGGATCATGGAAAGGGAGTCTAGTATTGCCCAGGCTATCATATTAGCTTCTCTAGTTCATGTGGGATGACTAGGATTGAAGCTATGGTAGTATTCCTCCCCAGTGGATGGGTGAGACAAATGACTCCAAGAGAAGGGAGAACATAAAAGGAATGGAAAAACTCATAGAATATCTTCTGTGTGAAGATAAGACATCTTCTGTGTGAAGATAATATATCTTCTGTGTGAAGATAAGAAAGAGCATCTTCTGCGTGAAGATAAAACAAATAAAGAGTATCTTCTGTGCGAAGATAAAGAGAACAAAACTTCTTTAATATGGATTCATGGAGAACCAATCAGTGATCGTGATGCCATATGACCAAGTGGATTATATTGATGTTACCTAGTTGATGATGTTGCCCAGTTGATAATGTTATCCAGTTGATGCTGTTGCCTAGTTGATGATGTTTCCCAGTTGATGATTTTATCCAGTTGATGCTACTGTCAAGTTGATGATGATTATCTAGTTGATGATATTGCCTAGGTAATACTGTTGAATTGATGATGACATCTAGTGACTTGTCAAAAGATAAAGAATATCCTTCTTGTTAAGAGGGAGTGTTAAAATATTGTGTAACTTCAAAGAATATTCTTATCCCCTTTTGTGGATAAAGAAAAAGATAAAATATATATATTGACAAGTCGGCCCTATTGTGCCTAGACAAGACAAATGTGAATTAAAATGGTAAAGTGGACAGGTTGTCCCTTACCTAATTATTGGGGGGGCACAACTTGTATTTATAAGAGGCCTAGCACCTCATTTGTACACACACTCATCAAGCTCTCTCTATCAAGTGCGCAAGTCCGAGAGTGACACAACTACAAGGAGAAGTGACACAACTAAAAGGAAGAGTATCTCAGTAAAGGTGAAGGTCATCTTGGTGAAGGACTATCTTGGTCTAAGTGGTGCACTACTCTGTTTTGGTTAGGGTTTTTGGTGGATCTTCTGTTTGGTGAGATCTCTCTTGTGAGAGACATTGTACTTGGTTATTGAATTTATATTAAAGAAGTTTTGTTGGGTTTTCTTTCCCTTGAGGGTATCCCAAGATAAATACTTTTGTACTATGTGATTGTGTTTCTTTCAGTAATATCCTTATTATTCTATTGTTATAATCAAGATTGATAATAACAGATTAATCAAGAAACTTTAACACCCCCACCATCCTCAAGTTTGACTCATGATAGGAAAGGAGTCGGAGCATACTTGCAGTCTGTCATGTGAAATATCTCAAGGAGATCTCGTGCATACTTGGCCTGAGACAATTTGATGCCTGATGTATCCTGACTGATCTCAAACCCAAGTAATAAGTGTAGAGAACCCATGTTCGTCATCAAAAACCTGTCATGTAGAATCCTCTTGACTGCAACAATCTCTAAAGTCAAGCAACCAATGATCAACAAATCATCAATGTACAAAACTAACAGTAGAAGTGAATCAACCGTCCTGAGCATGTAGACATCCATGTCTGATTTACAACGTAAAAAGTTCTGTGACAATAGGTAGGAATCCATCTTGGCATACCATGCCCTCAGAGCCTTCTTGAGGCCATAAAGGGATTTCTTCAGTCGACAGACCAAATATGAGTCCTGCATAAATCCCTGGGGCTGCTCCTTCTAGATCTCCTCAGAGAGTTCACTATGAATAAATGCATTCTTCACGTCCATTTGATGGACTTCCCATCCCTTGGATGCCGCAATGGAAATTGCCAATCGTATGGAATCCATCTTCACTACTGGAGCGAAGGTCTCATCATAGTCAATACCATGCACCTACTGAAAGCCTTTGGCAACAAGCCTGGCTTTGTATCTGCTAATCTATCCATCCACTGCACTCTTGGTCCTGTATACCCATTTGCATCTAACAAGTTTCCTTCCATAAGGAAGGGGAACTAGATCACAAGTCTGGTTCTCGAGGAGGGAGTTGTACTCCTCCTGCATGGCAGATTCCCAAAAGGGATTTCCAACAATATCGCCATAAGACTTTGGATCTGAAGACTAAACCAAGAAAATATGCCTGGCGGGAAATGGTTCAGTGGCAGTGAGTGCAACAAGAGGCTCCTCGAAATTAGATCGATTCCTGCTAGTGTGGGCTGGATCACCAACGAGATCCCCTACATCCTGAAGAGTAGTCTGTGCCCACTTGGGCCTTTGCTCTTACTCTGCAAGTACATCTGGATGCTCTGAATCTGCATATGATTGTACTAACTTTGAATTTGAATCAATTGAGTTCGCTAAATTAGAACTCTCGTTTGAATATTTGGCATGTGCATGCTAATCATCTCAGACAGGTGGAAGAATGAAGGTGTATGTATGTGATAATTGAGTTACATGTGAGACACTTTCCTCGAATTGGACACTTCGCTCAATGATGAGATGGTCCGAGGAAATATCAATAAGTCTATATCCCTTCACATCGTCGGGGTATCCAACAAAAATTCACTCAGTGCTTTGTGGATCAAGTGCCTTCCTCTTTTCAGAGGGAATCCAGGCCCATGCACGTGAACCGAAAATGTGAAAGTGGGTCACTTCCAGTTTGAGGCTGCTCCAAGCCTCATAGGGGGTCTTATCCTTGACATATCTATGGGGATATATTTTTTGGATGTATGTTTCACAATTAAGTTCTTCGGCCCATAGTCTCCGTGGTAGTGACTTTGCATGCAACATGCAAGATGCCATCTCCTTTAGAGATCCATTTTTCCGCCTAACAACTTCATTTTGCTGCGGAGTATAGGGAACTATGTGCTGCAACTGAATACCTTCCTTATGGAAAAGATTATGGATCTCATGATTTACATATTCTCCTCCATTATCAGTTTGGAGGACCTTGATACTCTTTCCGGTTTGTGTCTCAACTAGGACTTTGAAATCTTTGAGGTGTTAAAAGACCTCAGATTTTTGCTTGAGAAAGTAGATCCATGTAAAACGTGAGAAATCATCAACAAAAATGAGAACAAACCTCACTTTCCTAGTCGATGGATGTGGAAAAGGACCCATAAGGTCACTGTGGATCAGATCTAAAAGTGCAGAGGCTCTCTAAGACTTTCCCTTGTTGAATTTCTCTTCAGGGTGTTTCCCGAGAACACATCCCTCACACAATCCCTTGGAGAAATGGATGCTTGGTAGACCATCAACCAATATTTGCTTGCTAAGATGTTGCATGTATCTAAAATTCAAATGTCCAAACCTTTCATGCCATATCCTACTACTTTCATCAGCATGAGTAAGCAGTAAAGCAGAATCAGGTTCAATGAATTCATAAAATGTATACAATCTAGACTGATGATTTATCTCACCGGTAGCAACCCTCGGGTTGGATTGCATGTCGTAGATGTCCATGAAATTTGGTGTGAATATGAATTTCTTTCTGATGCCAGAATTCGTCATCTGATACATGGAGAGAAGGTTGACAGAAAGTTTGGGAACATGCAGCACATTCTCGAAGCTTCCGTTGGTGAGTTCAATCCTTCCTTTAGAAGTAAATTTTGGATCTCTGCCTGAAATTATTTCCTTAGGTACTCCATGTAGCCTAACAACTTCTCTCATATAAATATCTGCAATATTTGCTACCTTGTGTGTAGTCTTTACAGGAATAAAGTGTGATTCTTTAGTTAATTTGTCCACCACCACCATGATGGAATCATGCTGCTTCACTATTTCGGGCATCTTAGTAATAAAATCAACCGAGAAAACTTCTCACTTCCATTCTAGAATAGGAAATGGATGTAGCAAACCTGTTGGGTGTCTATGTTCTGTCTTTACTTTTTGGCATTCCAGACACCTGGCTATGTAATTAGCCACTTCTTTCTTTATTCCCGGAAAACAATATTGGCTTCTTACCGTTGCAATTTTTTTCTGATATCCTAGGTTACCGTGATATGACACATTGTGGATCTCCTTAAACACTGCATTTTTCAGCTCATTGGAATTTAGAACATACACCTTACCTTTGTACATGAGAATTCCATCTTCTTTCAGTTCATAATAATTAAATTTATGCTGAAAATTACCTTGTTGTAATGTCTCTTTTACTTTTAAATAATTCATATTTGAATTTTTTGCTGCAATAAATTTGTCTTTCAGATCCGTTCTGTACATGCTAATGGATGCAATATGAACTTCATGATATATCTTGCTAAGTACATCAACAACTTGATTTTCCTTTCCCTTTATGTGCTTAATTTCGAAATCATATTCATTCAGAAATTCCAGCCATCTAGTTTGCCTAACATTTAGGGTTGGCTGTCCAAACAAATGCTTCAGACCATAATGGTCTTTCCTTAGCTCGAATTTCTTATCCACAAGGTAATGCCTCTACATTTTCAATGCATGTACAATCGCTGCTAACTCCAAGTCATGGGTATCATAATTCCTCTCATGCTCTTTTAATTTTATGGACTCATAGCATAACACATGATCCTTTTGACTAAGGACTCCACCAAGCCCTTCCTTGCATGCATCGGTGCACACAACAAAATCTTCGTTTGGATCTTCAATCTTCAAGATTGGAGCACTTTTCAATATTCTTTTCAACTGTTAAAAACTTTCTTCACACTTGGAAATCCATTCAAATTTCACACCCTTCTTTTGCAAATAAGTGATTGGACTTGCAATCTGTGAAAAACCTTTATGAATCTTCGGTAATAACCGACAAGACCCATGAATGATCTGAATTCTGTCACATTCTTCGGTGCTAGCCATCCTCTAATGGCCTTTATCTTCTCAGGATCCACTTCTATCCCTGCTGCTGATATTATATGCCCCAAGTAATAAATCTTCTTTTGATAAAAGATGTACTTACTTAACTTAACATATAATCTGTGCTCTCTCAAAACTTGTAACACCATTCTTAAATGTTTCTCATGTTCCTCTTTTGATTTGGAATAGACAAGTATATAATCTAAAAACACAATCACAAACTTGCCCATGTACTCCCTGAACACTCCATTCATCAAACACAAAAAAACTGTTGGGGCATTTAATAGTCCAAATGACACTACCATGAATTCATAATGCCCATATCTTGTTTTGAATGCTGTCTTGCTAATGTCTTCTTCCCTTGTCCTTACTTTATGATACCCTGATCTCAAGTCAATATTTGAAAATATTCTTACACCTTTCAACCAATCAAACAAATCATCAATTTTGGGTAAATGATACTTATTCTTTATGGTAACTTTATTAAGTTGTTTGAAATCAATACACAACCTTAAGGTTCCATCCTTCTTCTTCACAAACAGAACCGAGGCTCCCCAAGGTGACACACTTGGGCATATATACCCCTTTTTTAACAACTCTTCAAGCTGCATCTGCAACTCCTTCAATTTTGGTGTACCCATTTTGCATGGTGTCTTAGACACTGGGGAAACTCCTGGCACCAAATCGATATATAAATCAATGTATCTCTTTGGTAGAAATTCTGGGATTTCCCTAAAAACATCTTCAAAATTCCTTAAGACCGGATGGTCTTCAATGCTTGCCACTTTATCTTTGGCTGCCTCCTCCATATGGGCTGCCAAACACCTAACATCCCTTCCTGAAGCTCTTCTTCAATTGCATAGCTGAAATCTCTCTAACAACTACAACTCTTGGAATTCCTTGAATCTTTCCTTGCTTCCCTTCCTCATCGAGACATGTGATTGTCTTTTTGTAAAATTCTAGGACAACATGATGCTTTTCCGACCAATCCATGCCAATTAGACAATCATACGAGCTCAATGGTACGATGTTTACATCTACCTTTGTATTGATTCCATTCATGTTTATTTGGCAATCTTTAACCAACTCATTGATCTTTCTCTTAGCCCCCATGGTTAACTGAACTAACCAATATTTCTTATGCTTATTTCTTTGCAAGTGAAATATTTCAACAATGTTAGTATTTATGTAACAATGTCTAACACCAGAATCAATTAAAATTGCCCTGGGCTGGTTATCAATTTTACCTTCTACTTTGATCATGGGGGATTGATACTCCGCCTTCTCGTTTTTAAAGGTTTCATAAATCCTTGGCATACTTCCTCCCATGTATCCCACTATTTCAACCTCCTGAATGTTTTGGAAAATCCTCATTCTTTCTCCTTTATGAGGGTAGTCCTTAGATAAATGATTCCCCCCACATCCCCAACATTGAACAGACTATTGCCTTTGCATTTTCCCAAATGAATCTACATTCTTTTGATCATTTTCGGCTGCCTGGCCTTGCGAAATTGCTTGAGAGTTATTTCTGAAAAAGGGTGGCTTAAAACCTTTCTTCATTTGATAATTTTTCTCTCTCACCCGGTCATTCCAAGTCTTTTGGAACACTGGCCTTCCTTTGCTTTTCCCATAAAGGTGCCTTGCTCTCCTTATGATTTCCTCCAAGGTATTGGGGTTTTCATATTGAATCTTATCACTATAGAAGGAGGGTAACCCACGTAGAAACCTTTGGATTTTAACCTTCTCATCCTTGATGAAGTCAACATACTTCAACAATTCAAAGAACTGCTTCTCATATTCCTCTATTGTCATGGTTCCCAACTTGAGTTCAAAGAATTTTTTCATCTTTCTCTCATAGTAATGCTCGAACAAATATTTCTCCTGGAAATATCCTTTGAATTTCCTCCATGAGATTCTCTTCTCATCGAGGTTCTTGGCTTGCTTAAGTTGATCCCACCACATGGTTGCCTTTCCTTGCAAGTGGTAGGTGACAATCCTAGCTTCTACCTAGGATGGGTAGTCATGCAGTTGGAAATATTTCTTTATTTCCAATATCCAAGCTTCTTCCTTTTCTCCTTTCCCGTGCTCACCATTGAAAGTAGGTGGCTTTATTTTCCTGAGTTCACCTTGCAATATGTCTTCCTCATACCTTCTTCTTTTCCTCCGAACATGAGACACACTTGGGATGCTTCCTGATCCTAAACTTGGATGATTTCTTAAAGTGGAATGCCTTAGAGAATGATGGAGTTTTCTCATGCTTCTTTACTGCATATCATTTCCATGATCATCCATTTTGCTGTGAGATCTAGATGTTGATATTTTTCTAGCACTAGCTTCTTGCTTGGTGCTCGAATCTTTGTTAACTTGCATATGAAACATGTTCAAGCTCTGAAGTATCTCTTCTCAAGCCTTCATAATCCTTTCATTATCAACCCTGTAGCTTTGCACTTCCCTATGCATAATTCTCATAGTGACAAGCTCTTGCCTATCTCTTCTTCCATTTAACTCTGTCTCAACATTCCCCAAGCTGATATGCAGACTTCTGAACTCTTCTCCATAGCTGTAAGACCCTTGAGCATCTTCCATAACTTTATCCCTCATATAAGAACTAATTTCTTTATGTACCTCTAATTCTACAAGATTTGTAGCCACCACAATTTGTTAGGATAAAATAATTAACAAGACCCATTAAATTATGTACAATTGTGTTCCTATACTGTATCAAAATTATATCTTTCATGAGTTCACCCAAAAATTTTCAACACTTAGATTATTTTTCCATCTATTCAGACTCACAAACTAGCGGACTCACGAAAGCATAATTCTCCCTTTCATAAGTCCGTCTGAAAAGTCTCAACATTTAGATTATTTTTCCATCTATTCAAACTCACAGACTCATGGAATTGTGGACTTGCGGACTCACGAAAGCATAATTCTCCCTTTCATAAGTCTGTCCGAAAAGTCTCAACACTTAGATTATTTTTCCATCTTTTCAGATTCACGGACTCGCGTACTTGCAGACTCACGAAAACATAATTATTCCTTTCATAAGTTCGTCTGAAAAGTCGCAACACTTAACCATTTTTCCACTTCTTCGCGGACTCATGGACTCATAGACTCACAATAAGTCCAACACTTCACCGTTTTTATAACTTTGCGGACTCGCGAAATCACAGACTCATAATAAGTTGCAACACTTAGCTGTTTTACCTTTGAGGACTCACGGACTCACGGACTCACGAACCCATAATAAGTCCCAACACTTAGCCATTTTTCTATCTTTGCGGACTTGCGGACTCACAGACTCACAGATTCGTAATAAGTCCAAAACTTGGCCATTTTTACCTTTGCAGACTCGCGACTCACGGACTTGCGGATTCACAAACTCATAATAAATCCCAACACTTAGCCATTTTTCTATCTCCCTGCCTCCGTGTACCTACCACCATGGAAATACATGTCACCTGCCGCCACGTCAACTGACACGTGGCCCCCCTCCACGTCATGCTGACATTAGTGTATGAAAAAATACCGAAAATTTTCCAATTTGCTTATCCTCGAAATTTCCAAAGGGGTTCAATTCTTCACATTACCCATGCAATTTCTCTCAATTTTACCTCAGTAATTTCAACAAATGAATTTCAGACATCCTTTTTCTGACATTATGTCAAACAGTTTTTTTGCATAGTCTGTAATTTTCACTTCTGCATTCCACTAATTGTCTCATCCAAGCTCAGTGTTGAAAACTAGGCTCTGATACCACTTTGTAACATACCCAACCACCATGGCTAGGCCACGTCAGCTAAAACTTTCTCTTTATCAACTCTGATACCATTTTAGTAACGTACCTAGCCTCTAGATAAGAAATAATACGTGCGAAATACACATAACACAAAACTTCTGCTAATTAAATCCATTCTTTTGCTGTTATCTGTTTTCCCATAGCCTATAACTACAATTTATAACAGATTTAGCTACAACAATAAGCATAGAAAACATGCATCTGAAGCATGCTAATAATTCAACAGGAGATACAACTGTTAGCACTAATATTTTCATGATCAAATTTTGGTCTTAAAAATTCATATTTTGCTTATATAAAGATAATAAGGTCTTCTTAGCATATTTTTGTCCATATTAAGGTCATATGAGGGGTTTTAGAGTCTAAAAATAATATTTTGAAAAAGGGCGCTACAGGAAGTTCCTGCAATTTTCCTATGCAGAAAAAGTGTGCTGGCGTTACATGAAGTTCCTGTAGCGCAACCTGTTTTTAGGCAAATGACATGGTTTTGGAGGATGATTATGAGACCATCAACCTATTCAACCTATTTACTTTCTTAGGTGAGTTGGATATCAATCACTTAAGATCAGAGGGAAGGACAACTCATTTTCCAAGTGGAGCTTGATTAGTCAATGATATATTCTAGTATAAAATTGTTGCCTAGAAATTAGGGTTTGTTGTCACTATCCAACACTCGTATTTTTTTAGGGATACCACATAATTTAAATTTTGACTCATATATATTTAAAACACCTTGGTACCTGATAAGGAAGGTCGAATTCTTGATGGATAATATTTTGGGAACACATCATCACATTGGCCTAATTTTTAGCAAGAAGTTACCATAAATTTTGGAATTTTCCTGTTTTAGTCATCAACCTTTTGCATGGATTTCGAGCAGATGGTGAGAAATATCAGTCAAATGAAATAGGATTAATAATATCATATACAAAAACCTCATTCAATTTTTATACAGGTGTCATGGTTTTGGAGATTTGAATGAATCTTTTCAACTCATTTTTCAGATTCAGAAATTCAGGAATTTTCCTGTTTTAGTCATTATCTTTGGGAACAGATCCCGGGAAGCGGGAAGGTTATTTTTTAAAAGTGAAAGAGGTTTTTCTCAATAATGGAGTCATATACAAAAAACACTCTCGGATTTTACACATGTGTCATGGTTTGGGAGAAACAAGTGGATCTCTGAGCATCATTTTTCCAGAATTTCGACAATTTATGTTTTCTAAAAATTGCCTAGCCACCTCATCATTTCGAATTTGGGATGGAGGTTTTTTGATCCATTTTTCTTGGATATTTAGAAGAATGTAATATATTTATAAAAGAGAGGAATGGAGAGAGTGAGATGATGGAGGATATCCATATTTTGGATTTTATTGTAAAACTTTAAAGGGCTAATTTTTGCTTATATTTTCTCATGTAAATATATCAACTGCTTATGAAGCCAATGGTTAGTGTGTGTTTCTATTCTTTGTTTATCATCTCTTTTACTTCATCTTGAACATATTTTGATTTTGTATGATACATGACTGTAAATCTATGTTGAGAAGGTTTCTTTATAGGATATATTGCAATCTTTGCCACATAAATGTTTAAGCCCTTTGAATCTTATTTGGAAAGGGTTTTTGAGTAATGATTCATTCTTCTACTGAGTAAATTAATTAAAGAACATGTTTCTCTTCGGTGAATTTATCAGTTTTTTTTTTCCAAAATTCTTTCATACCATATCACTTATCTTATTTCACTGATAAGAATTTTTATTTACCTCGTTTGCTGCACATAAGAAAGTGGTTTAAATTGCTCAAATTATAAGCCTCATTGAAACCAAATGTATGATGTTTCTACCTTCATTAACTTATTGAGCATTTTGAAACAATATGTGCTAGGCTTGATTCAATAACAATCTTGAGTTGACTTCTAGCGCTAACAACAACTAAACCATTCATTACAACAACATATAAGTCATTCTCATTCATGCAGAGTTCATGCACAACAATAACACATGTAAATAACTCAGAACAAGATAAAACACTTATCTTAAACAAGAATCGTGCAACCAACTACTTGGGAAGGGTGTTCCACCCAATCGTATACTGATTGTTCCAAATATCAACAACTAGTCACCCCCGAGATGAGGCTAGTAATCCAAAAAAAGAGGGTGATATTTCATAGAGCACTCACAAATCACAAATATTTCAACCCAATTGACATTATTCTACAACTGTCCTGAATTTTCCACCAACTCTCTTCCTCTTGACCTTCCTAACCCAAGGAATGCACCATTCATTTACCAGGGATAACCCAAAGGATGTACCATCCGTTTATCAAGGACAACCCAAGGGACGAAACGTCTGTTTATCAGGGTTAACCTAATGGATGTACCATCCGTTTATCAGGGATAACCCAAGGAATGTGCCATTCATTTATTAGGGTCTCTCTGGCACATGTAACTAGGAATCTCTCAGCTGGGAACTCAAGGAGAAATGCTGCTAGGAAAACTATCAACAAACCAACAACAACACTTGTTGTTTCAGTGCAACTCATGCATGAGTTCACTCTTCCATCCTGATAACTAGGATCTTCAGTTATCCAGCTCCAATTACACTCCAGTTATGGTCCAGACTTTGCCCTCCTATGGCCGCAACAAATCCAAGCTCTCTTTTCTTCTCTTTGTCCCCCTTCCATGCAAAAACTTTAATTTCTTCCCAAACTACTCGAACTGTTATTACCTCTATCCCAACCCATACAAAATTCCTCTCTTTTTTTCTTTCCTTTCTTGAATCACACTCTTCCCCAAGATGATTGTACTCAACCCCCATGTGCCCAATAACTTTGGGATGCGACCACTCACACCCACCCTCTTACATGTATTCAATTATTGGCTTTGGAAACACTCCATCATAAATGGGAAGGTTCATATACAATAGCAGATTTAGGAAAATGGGTTAAATCCATAAACATGGGAAATTCCCCCCTTGGAGCCCTCTTGGCCATTATTCTAGACACTCCCCTCTCTTGTGGATTAATTTATCCCCCATCTCTTGTCCATGCCCCCTTAGCAATTGGAGTCACATTTTGTTATTAAAACATTGAAATACGATTCACATATTAGATCGCTTGGCCGTAGCCACTTATTATATCTACATAAGCATTAATCAATCTGGGGATTATAATGGGGATGTTACAACAGTGATCAAACCAGTCCCTGAAACACCAAAAGTAAATCCTCAAAACACTGTAGGTACGATAAAGGGAAGTCATGCTACGAAGGCACCTTATCATCACCCTAATCATGAAAATAGATACATGAACAAGTCAACCTATGAATATCACCTAAGACAGAAACATTGACTTATGTTTATAAAAATATTAAGACCGAGGCAATTACATCTCATGATAATAGTTCATTATGGAAGACCAACATTCTGCAAAGGATTGCATTAGGATTATGGAAGACCAACATTCTGCAAAGGATTGAATTAGGATGGTCCGATCCTTTTACTGTTCAAAAATTTTGCTCAACACTCAGAGGTTCATATCGTCTCGCATCATCAACTACGATAGAACAAATAATTATGAGAAGACATTACAAGCCAAATAAAAATACACCAATCCCTTTCATCACTATGCTTCAAGGATAAAAAATTTCAAAAGGGGACGAGAATGTTATATATATATATATATATATAAGTACATAATAATAATTAATACTCAATAGATAAATATGTTATGAAGAGACACTTCTCTTATGAAAGGTCATGTCTCTTATGAAATGACACCCCTGCGTGGGTATATATACATCCCTCGTTTCTCATTTGTAAATATCTCATATATCTTATATTCATACATTATTTAATATATTATTTATCCTTATGGATTTCTTTATTCTATCCTACTTAAATTAGATGTTCTTATAGTTGTCAAACAAGTTTGTTTGTCATAGAGGATCCAAACAAACCACACCATTTCTATTACAACTTAGTTTGTTAGTGTTTGCATCAATAAACCTATAAGATTTGTGAGTGTCATTGTAGTTTGTGAGCATAAATTTCTTGCTTTTGGTATCTAATTTGGTTCCTTTCTCTTCAGGAATCCATGCATAAACAGTTGAACCAAAATTTTTGAGATGACATACTTTGGTTTTCTTCTAGACCATGTTTCCTTTAGGGTCTGTCGCTGCACTGCCTTCATGGGAGATATGTTAAGAAAGTACATTGCTTCAGCCCAAAACATGTAAGGATAATATTGAGCCATCTTCGTGATAGTATGATTGTGATTCTCACATTCTCCATTTTTTTGTGGAGTGTAAGGTGTGGTTAAACTATCGCTTCAACTTAAAACTTGTAGGGATATTTGTTAAGAAAGTACATTGCTTTAGCCCAAAACTTGTAGGGAGAATACTTGTTCTTCATCATATATTGAGCCATCTCCATGATAGTAGATTTTAGCTCTCACCTACTTCATTTTTTTGTGGAGTGTAAGGTGTGGTATACTATCACTTGATGTCGTGTTTGGTACAAAAGTCAGTGAATTGTTTGAAGTAGAATTCTCCATCATTATTAGTTTTGAGGGTTTTGATGTAATTACCACACTGTTTTTCTACTAATGCCTTAAACTTTTGAAATTCATTAAATACTTAAGATTTCAATGTTAAGAAATATACACACATATTTACATTGAAGTCATCAACAAAAAGAAATAAATACTTGGCATTGGAGAGTGATGTATTCATTAGCTCACATACATTAGCATGTACTTGCTAAAATATTTTCTTCTGTGTCCAACATCAAGTGGATCTTTGCACTACTTCCTTGCTTGGCAAGCTCCACGAATGTGCTGAATCTACTACTAAATATCAAGAAACCCCAACTAGTCTTTCTTACACAAACTGATAAAGATAGTTCAAATTAAGGTGCCCAAATCGCTGATGCCAAAGTTCATTGGTATATGATGCAATATTGGTGACCAAAGCATGTTCTTTGGCTTGGGATAATATCAACCAACCTAAAAAGTCCACACTCCTCAACACCAAGAACATCTGTCTTCTTGGTTTCCTAGTTAACCACATATCACTTATAATTGCTAAAACTAACATCCAAGTTAGGGTAGTTGCTCATAATTTGATTAACTATAAACCCACTATATTCTATACAAGTGACATTAAATACATTGATGAATATCAACAATTTACCTCCAAAGAAAATTTGAGCATTTCCTTTACCTGCCACCTTGAACTTTTCCCAACCCCTAAAGATCATAAAGTCATTGAAAAATCACAAGAATTGTACTCTGTGAACCAATCTCTCATGTTGGTGAAATGTCGTGATGCACTCAAATAAATGTACCACGTAGACGAATTGCCATGATTTATGTACCTCTTGGCCATGAATGGAAAGAATGTTGGATCTTTCTCTTTCCTGTGATTTTAAATATAAGCCTTTTATTTATGCTTTCCTTGGTTGTTTTTCTGATCAACAAACCATTTTCTATAGTGCTTCTTCATATGGTCCATCTTTCCATGTTCTTTAGATTCTTGGTTGCATCTGCTTCACCGTTGCCTTGCTTGTTCTTCCTAGTAAACTTTCCCTTGCCTTGGAAATTTGCTACAAAGGCTTGTTTTGAACCTTTATTCTCGCTACTACTTCCAAATTTCCTTTTCCACCTCTCTTTGTTAGATACCTAATTTTAGGGATTATGGTATATTGTAAATATTATTATTATCATTCGTTTAGCAGAAATACGAATCCTTCCTAGGTGAATAGGAATAATCATCAGACCTCTTGGAAGATGAAACCAAAGGTCATATCTCAATGTATTTGTATGTGGCTCACATTAATAAAATTGATTTCCAGCGTGGAGTTATTCAAATCCTTCCAATAGTATTAGAGTCTTGGTGTTTTTTAGATAACTCCATGATCTTGCTTTCTCATTGCTTCCTTTTTCAATACTTTTTCTGTTACATACTCTTTGAATAATCTGTTGAGTCACATAATGATTTGTCTGCTCTTTAAGTTCATCAATTTTAGCTTTTATTTCAACACAATCTATCAATAGCCTTTTGGTCCTTGTGCTCACATATGTGAAAATAACTAGAGGATGTTGTATACAAAAGAGAAGAGAACCCTAACAAAGAAAAGATAGGAAGTACTCACAAGGCTCACATTTTCCAAATTAAATCCCGAGTCTTTGTTGACATGATAACAATCACTATGGAAACAACCTCACAGATGTTAGGGTACATTATAAGAGCTCGAGCATGTTTACACCAAGTTTCATATCACCTCTTTAACCTAGCATGAAAGAAGATTCTTCTTTGGAAAGGAACTGGCTATGTGTTGTTGGTAACAATGTTCTTTAACTAAGATTGTGCCATAAATCATGGAAATTAATGAATCTCCAACTCTTAAAAGGGACCAAATCTGGACGAAATTGAACGAAATTTAGATATACAGTCGTAAAAATATGAACCAAAAAAGATCGTGGACCTTGTATTTGGCGACAATGCAGTTTTGAGATTACAGTAACATTCAAAACCTTGATTCCTAGAGAATATTGACCACACATTAACTGTAAATAGATAAAACCCTGAGCCTAATTCTAATTCTTCTTGTTGGGGGACTTTCATCGTGGTGAACACATACACTTTATTCTCATCAATGAAAGGTGTATCAGTAGGAGATGAACCAACACTTCACACTATCCATGAGAGCGGATGCTTCCACAATAACGCTGTGATAATTCAAGAGATCGACTTGAAATACCTCCAGTTTCCGCGATAATGCTTCATTGGACTCCAGAAGCGAGCCTACCTCTTTTGGCATTACCGAAATTGTGAAACAGTCTGCATAACCCCGACTGAGCAACATTTTTGCGACGTGAATACCTAGGAAACTCCAACCCTTGATAATGCACATTAATTTTTGAGAATTCGAAGCACCATATCCATTTTATTTGAGAGATTGTTATTATAGAGATTGTGGGAAAGAAATTTGTATTGCAAGAAGAAACTAGTGATGTAAATCTATTGATTTATGAAGAAAATGCATTCTCTTGTATAAATTGTTGGTGTGGTGCTTACTGGAAAATAAAATTGTCCATAATGGTCAAGAAATATTGAGCATACTCTTATCTTCAATGATATTTGCGATGATATTTGTGATGGAGATACTTCACATATTAGACCTACAAAAGATAAAGAGTTTGCAATATGGAAGAATAAAGATAATGAAGCATATTCCTTGATTGTTGCTTTTGTAAGTGAAGATATGAGTCATCACACAAGATCTATCAAATATTCTTGGGATGCTTTGAATAAGTTGAAATATTTGTATGATTCACATTCAAAATTGGAGTTAATTCAATTGTTGTTGAAGCTCTTCAACAAATAGTTGAAGGATAATGATTCTATGGCTTTAACATCCAAAATTAAATTCATCTTGCACAACATTGATGCTACTGGTGTGAAGATAGACATTTCTCTCACTTCGTTCAATAAGGCCCTCTACCCAACATATTGTCACTATCTTGAATCACTTCAAGCTATTGGCCAATTGAAGTCCCTTGATCTTGACACTTTGGTGGAGAAAATTTCAAAACGTGAGAAAAGTTTCACTAAGACGACACTTCAACCCACTGGAGAGACTGTGTGCCTTTCTAAAAAAGGGAAGAATCAATCACATGATTATTTTAAGGAGAAGGTAGTAAGAGAAGATGCATAAAGAAGTATTTCAGAGGCAGGGGGTAGGAATAATCAAGGTGAGAGATCTAATATTCAGTGTCTTCATTGTGCAAAGAATGCACATGATGCAATGACATGTAGGATCCCATGGGAGGAGATCAAATAAAATCGAGAACAAAATGAAGAAAAATGTAAGTCTCTTGAATCCACTCATTTTGTTGTTGCTCATTGCAATATTATCATAAATGAAGATTTGTTCAAAACTTCATTTGCTTCTTGAAGAGATGCCTGGTTTCTTTACACTGGTTCTACTTGCCACATGAATTTTCAGAGATACTTATTTGAGGAATTGAATGAAAATATAGAGGGTGCAATATACTTTGTAGATAGATCTAGTCGCAAACCTACATGAATTGGCACCATCAGGCTCAAATTGCTTGGATTCTTGGATTTTCCTTTCCATGTTGTTCTCTATCTTTCTAAGTTGTGGATGAACTTCTTGTCTTTTGTGCACATTCGATAGTAAGACCATACTATTCACATGTTTGATGGAAAAGTTGAAATAAAGAGGTCTTTCGACAACATGGTTGTCATGAAATGATGGAAGGATGATATATTGTTGAATTTGAAACAGACATTTGCACAGGCAAATTTTTTTGCATACCTTTCTTACCATGATGAAGGTACATTGTCATTCAGTATTTTTTGGCATGCTATATTTGCGCACATAAACTATGATAGTCTTACTATGTTGAAGAAGAATGGTGTTTATAGTTTTCATACCATTTCAAGGAATTTGAAGCAATATGATGAATGTATCCTTGGTAAACATAACAAGCAGTCTTTCCATGATTCCACCTCGATAGCATGTAGAAAGCTAGAGTTGACACACTTTGATTTGTGTGGCCCCATGCCTATTTCATCTTCTTTTGGTAATACATATATATGTTATGAGAAATATTACCCCGTGGATAGATTAAGATCCCCTTTGTACCAAGACCCCTTCTTTGTTCCAAAGGCAGAAGTAAACAAATGGTTTCTACTTTTCTTATAGATCTAGTTCATTAACCTATAGAAAGAAGGAGAAAGAAACACGTGTTTCCCAAAGTTTGTCCTCACTGCTCCATCCTTTTCTTTCATTGCTCTAATTCCTTCAGCGATGGAAGAGACTTGCAAGACAAAGGAAAACCTTTCTACTTCTACTATATTTCATTAGATAAAAACCATATCTATCTATACCCGATTTAACTTAAGCATAGACACTATCATGAACACAATACATAAAGGAATAGGCCAAGTTAATATTAAATGGAAAGCCAAAAGAAGGCACTTACAAATCACGTTGATTTTGTAGCAATATTATCCAAGCTCTCCTCATCCATCCCTTGCATGAAAATCTTGAGATTGAAACAATGATACTTCAATGGATTCTTTCTCTTAGGATCAAAGGTTTGAAACCTCAAATCTTCCTCATTTTCACCATGGAAATGCCTTCAATTTATAGGATTGGGAGGCTCAACTACCATGGGATATTTAGGGAAGTGGTTGAGGATATGGATCCATGGGTTGGGATTTGATCCTAATATAGGGCCATGGGATAGTATTCGAGCAAAATCAACCTCATCTCTTCAGAGATGTCCCTTAGGAAAAGGTGATATTTTCCATATTTTCCTCTAACCAGAGTGATGCCCCCCTTAAGTTAGAGACAGGGCGCTAGTGGAGCTCCCTCAACATGGAAAGGGAAACATCAACGCTCCCTATACATGGACAGGGGGGTACCACCCTTCATAAAGTCCCCAAAAATGGTCGAATTTCCAAGTAAAAATCATGTTTCTGACATTGAAATGATGGGTTTCTTCCTCCAATATGACTTAGGGATCATGGAAAATGTTTTTCATTGTGTCAATGAGTTGTGACACTTGGAAAAAATGAGTTGTGACACTTGGAAAAGTGAATGCAAAACTTAGTAAGGTGCATACGACACTTGAAAAAGTGCATG
>ML859372.1:8983-21708 GCA_009831015.1 Picea engelmannii | reverse complement strand
GGGGGGTGTTGCATTTACTTCAATTCACATTATTCCTTGATTGGTTGGATATCTCATCGATTAATAGAATTAATGGAGCAAGGGGTCTGAGATCATTTCCATTTGAGTCGTAGAATTTACCTTGCCTTACCATTTGTTGGTCATTGTCTAGGTCCCCGGTTTTGCGCCCGTCATGGGGGACGGGGTTGCTTATTTAAGTATTGTTGTGCTTAGTTGTAGTGATTTTTATGTTTGGTCTACTTGTGTCGGGCGGAATGTAGACACCTCCATGTAGCCTTGGTATATAAGTCTGTGTGTGTAATGATTTCTATGTAAAGAATCTAGTGTCGTATCAAGAGTCTCGGGCCCTTTAAAGGCAGGGTTCCACTCTTGCGACACACCTGACGGAGATTACTAGTTTCTGCCTGAGCAGTCAGCCAGGAGCCTATCTGACCTTCTCTCTCTCTGGAGCAGAGAACTAAGATTAAACGCCCTGCTTTCCTGTGCAGAAATAGTAAAATCTACTACTATGGATTCTTCCTTCTGTGTTCGTACTGTTCATAACCCAGTATGTCGTTAAATGCTTGTGGTTACCTATTGTGCACCTTATGTCTATGGTCATTAACGCTTGCAGTTACTTGTTGTGCACCTTGTGTCTTCTTGTTGTGATCATCGTGGTTGTGTCTTGTTAGTCGTCGGGTGTTGATGTAGATTCAAGTGTGTCTGTTTCCTTTCTACCCGCGTGCACACACTTTTAAAACAAAAAAAAAAAAATTGCACCTGTTATTAGAGTTTTTGTCGTAACAAGGAGGTCCCTACATATGGTATCAGAACCGGTTCGACCCGCGGCTTGGGATTCGCTATGAATTTTGTGGACATGATTAGATTGTTTATATTGTTGTTGATGGAGTTGATTGTGTGCGTGAAGGTAATCATGGTTAGAGGACGTCACATAGGCAGACGACGGGGTGCTAGGGGAGGAGGTGTGACACCTCCAGTAGCATCCATGCCTGAGGGGTCTAACCCCTAGGGAGGCGAGCAGGTTCTCGGACAGGAGAAGATAGAAGTTGGTGATGTTATTGGGATGATGAGATCCTTTCAGCGCATGTCCGAGGCTCTGATCAGCCGATTGGACAGAGACGAGGCCAGGGCACCGGAACCCACTGAGGTTCCGCCGTGCACATCGGCCATTATAGGTAGCATTCACCGTGAACTCAAGAAGGTAAAATTTCTCGAGTTCTTTGGTGCCCCGGACGGTGCAGACACCGAGGCATGGTTGGAGAATATGGCGATGTGCTTTGCACTTCGCGATTATACCTCCAACATGAAGGTCCGCATGGCGGTCTTTCAACTGAAGGAGAGCACTCTTTTATGGTGGAAGATGCTCCTACCGCAACTGAACATGGCTGTGGAAGTCGTGTCATGGGAACTGTTCGAGGAACAGTTCTGAGAGAGGTACCTTTCAGAGGAATTCATTGAGCGCCAGCTCAATGAGTTCAATGCATTATGACAGGGAGGTCGTATAGTGCTTGAGTATGAGGCACGTTTCATGGAGCTGCTCCAGTATGCTCCACACCTTAACCCAGAGAAACTCAAGGTCAACCGGTTCGTGTTTGGCCTTAATGCCAGCTTGCATGAAAAGGTTAGGATCTTGATTCCTCAAACCTTGCATGACACTATCCAAAAGGCCCTCATATCAGAGGAGGAGCTTATCAGTGGGGGTCAGACCAGGACTCCAGCGAGACCCGTAGGGTAGGGTTCATCTGGCACATCGTAGCATCAGACACTAGCGAGGCATACGCCGAGATATCGTGGCTTCCAGAGAGGATCTACTTTCACTACACCCAGACGACCTCCGCCTCAACAGCGGGCACCTTATCAGGGACCACAACACCAGCAGCAGTGTTGCCCGCCGCAACAGCAGTTTAGGCTTGTTCAGCAGAACAGACCTGGATTCTAGGTTGGTGGGCCGTCATCTTCTACTTTGGGTACCAGGACTACTGGGCCGAAGAAGGGGTGTTGGATGTGTGGGGAGCCACACTACCAATGAGACTGTCCTGTGGATAGGA
Organism: Picea engelmannii; assembly: GCA_009831015.1. Lineage (NCBI taxonomy): Eukaryota > Viridiplantae > Streptophyta > Pinopsida > Pinales > Pinaceae > Picea > Picea engelmannii. The sequence goes on along the minus strand of ML859372.1, from coordinate 19,660 downwards.
CCAGAGCATTCAGATCAACTGGACCAACTATCGTGGGAGATATGGGCAAGGCCCATCGGATTCATGCAGTGGTGAATAACCACCAGGCAGAGCACCAGTTGACTGTGCTCGAGACGACAGGTACTGTCCTGACCAGACCCTTAGTATTTTGATAGACTCAGGTGCTACTGAGAGTTTCATTTCCCTGAGGTTCATCTCTTCCTTACAGCTACGGAAAAGTATGCGCAAGGGGCGCAAGCTTTATGCGATCCTTGCGCTAAAAGAAAAGGGAGTAGCGGAAGGTCTAGAACACCTTCCGGTGGTGAAGGAGTTTGCGGATGTATTTCCGGAGGATTTACCTGGGATGCCGCCAGAGAGAGATTTGGAGTTACTATAGACTTGAAACCGGGGACCGAATTGATATCAAGAACGCCTTATCGGATGTCGACCCCGGAGTTACAAGAGTTGAAAATGCAACTGAAGGAGTTTTTGGACCTAGGACTGATACGCCCTAGTGTGTCACCGTGGGGTGCACCAGTTATTTTCATACAAAAGAAGGACAGATCATGGAGGCTTTGCATTGACTACCGTCAACTGAACAAGGCTATGATCAAGAATCGGCATCCCTTACCAAGAATTGATGATCTGTTCGATCAAACGAAGGGTGCGACCATGTTCTCCAAGATCGATTTGCCATCAGGGTATCACCAATTATGGATCAAGGAGTATGATATCCCTAAGACCGCCTTTAACATGAAATTTTGGACATTAAGAATTTACTGTTTTATCATTTGGACTGACAAATTCCCCAGGGGTATTCATGAGTTTGATGAATGGGGTGTTCCACGAGTACTTGGACAAGTTCGTCCAAGTATTCATTGACGATATCTTGATCTACTCTCAGACGATGGAGGAGCATGACAAGCACTTGTGCTTGGTACTACAGTGTCTATGAGAGCACAAATTGTATGAGAAGTTGTCCAAATGCTCTTTTTATCAATCGCGGATTCACTACTTAGGGCATGTCATCTCCGGTGAAGGTATCTCCATGGATCCATCCAAGGTTGAGGCTATTATGGAATGGCCTGCACCGACGAACGTCACAGAAGTGCATAGTTTTATGGGTTTAGCAGGATATTATCGACGGTTTGTCGAGGGATTTTCATAGATAGCAAATCCGATCACGGAATTGCAGAAGAAAAACAAGAAGTTTGTTTGGACTGAGAAATGCACAGAATCATTTCAGAGGCTTAAGGATTTGTTGACGACAGTGCCAATACTAAAGGTCCCTAACATGGACGCAGACTTGTTGGTATGCACTGATGCATCCAAGGAAGGTTTAGGCGAATTCTTGATGCAAGACAGATGAGTTATTGCTTACATTTCGAGGAAGCTGAGAAGGCATGAGGAGAACTACGTGACGCACGATTTGGAGTTATTAGCCATCGTATATGCCTTGAAGGTTTGAAGACACTACTTTGTTGGAAGAAAATTTGAATTAAGGACTGATCATTGTGGACTACAACACTTTTTATGCAAAGCGACTTGAACGTGCGACAACGACATTGGTCGAAATTGCATAGCGAGTACGAATTCAATATTACTTACATAAAGGGAACAATGAACCGAGTGGTTGGAATCGCATGAGGATATACTCAACTGTAAGACGAAACGGTTGAGCTTGGTGGATGATGAAGGACAGAGACGTGTGATTGTAGGACAGAACCAGGGAGTATCCCTGAGGTTCGTCTTTTCCTTACAGCTACGGAAAAGTATGCGCAAGGGTTGCAAGATTTATGCGATACTTGCACTAAATGAAAAGGGAGTAGTGGAAGGTCTAGAACACCTTCCGGTGGTGAAGGAGTTTGTGGACCTATTTCCAGAGGAGTTACTTGGGATGCTTCCAGAGAGAGATTTGGAGTTACTATAGACTTGAAACCGGGGACCGAACCGATAGCAAGAACGCCTTATCGGATGTCGACCCCGGAGTTGCAAGAGTTGAAAATGCAACTGAAGGAGTTGCTAGACCTGGGACTGATATGCCCTATTGTGTCACTGTGGGGTGCACCGGTTATTTTCATATGAAAGAAGGACAGATCATGGAGGCTTTGCATTGACTACCATCAACTGAACAAGGCTACGATCAAGAATCAGTATCCCTTACCAAGAATTGATGATCTATTTGATCACATGAAGGGTGCGACGGTGTTCTCCAAGATCGATTTGAGATCAGGGTATCACCAATTACGGATCAAGGAGGATGATGTCCCTAAGACTGCCTTTAGGACAAGATTTGGACATTACAAATTTATTGTTTTACCATTTGGACTGACAAACGCCCCATGGGTATTCATGAGTTTGATGAACGGGGTGTTCCACGAGTACTTGGACAAGTTCGTCCAAGTATTCATTGACGATATATTGATCTAGTCTCGGACGACGGAGGAGCATGACGAGCAATTGTGCCTGGTACTACAGTGTCTACGAGAGCACAAATTGTATGGGAAGTTGTCCAAATACTCTTTTTATCAATCGAGGATTCACTACTTAGGGCATGTCATCTACGGCGAAGGTATCGCCATGGATCCAGCCAAGGTTGAGGCTATTATGGAATGGCCTGTGCCAATGAATGTCACAAAAGTGCGTAGTTTTATGGGTTTAGCAGGATACTATCGATGGTTTGTCGAGGGATTTTCAGAGATAGCAAATCCGATCACGGAATTGCAGAAGAAAAACAAGAAGTTTGTTTGGACTGAGAAATGCGCGGAAGCATTTCGTAGGCTTAAGGAGTTGTTGACGACAACGCCAGTACTAAAGGTTCCTGACATGGATGTGGACTTCTTGGTATGCACTGACGCATCCAAGGAAGGTTTAGGCAGAGTCTTGATGCAATACGGATGCATGATTGCTTACATTTCGAGGAAGCTGAGAAGGCATGAGGAGAACTACGTGATGCACGATTTGGAGTTATTAGCCATCATATATGCCTTGAAGGTTTGGAGACACTACCTTGTTGGAAGAAAATTTGAATTAAGGACTGATCATTGTGGACTACAACACTTTTTACACAAAGTGACCTGAACGCGCGACAACGACGTTGGTCAGAATTTCATAGCGAGTACGACTTCGAGATTACTTACATAAAGGGAACAATGAACCGAGTGGCTGATGCTTTGAGTCAGATACCACGCATCTTTTTGGTGTTGCCTCTTCAGATGAATCTACGTGAGAAGATTCTCACTTTACAGTGTGATGATGACTGGTACAATGAAGTCGAGGATTTTATTGGACAAAACACAATGATGGTACCCCGATATGAGGGATTTTATTTTGATAGCGATGGGTTATTGAGGTTTAGAGGTCGTATTTATGTACTTCCAAACGACGAGTTGAGGAGGTTGATCCTGAGTGAGGCTCATAGAGAAGTCTATATGGCTCACCCAGGAGTCACGAAGATGAGGGCAGACCTTAAACCCTTATTCTTCTGGAAGGGAATGAAGGCTGACATAGTCAACTTTGTGGCTAGATGTCTAGAGTGTCAGCAGGTAAAGACTGAGCATAGACACCCGGCAGGTTTACTTTAACCACATGCCATTCCAGAATCGAAATGGGAAGTTATTTCGATGGATTTTATTGTTGGATTGCCACTGACGACAAGGAGACACGACTCGATTTTTGTAGTTATAGACACTCTGACGAAGAGTGCTCACTTTATTCCAGTGTGTACGACGTATCAGGCACCTGACATAGCGAGAGTTTTCATCAGTGAGATTGTGAGGCTGCATGGCGTGCCTAAAAAGATTATATCTGATCGAGGATCGGTGTTTACTGGACGATTTTGTACGAGTTTCCAAGAGGCCTTGGGAACCCAACTTAACTTTAGTACTTCTTATCACTCAGAGACAGACAGACAGACAGAATGAACAAACCAAACCTTGGAAGACATGTTGCGCATGTACGTAATGGACCAACAAAAGCATTGGGAGGAATTCTTGCCTCTAGTAGAGTTCACTTACAACAACAGTTACCAGAGCACCATTAAGATGGCGCCTTTTGAGCTTCTCTATGGGCGACTGTGTCAGACGCCTTTGAGTTGGGATCGACTTGAGGATAGGGTCCTAGTGGAACCAGAAGCGATCCAAGAAATGGAAGAGCAAATGCAAACCATAAGACAAAGGATTAAGGAAGCGCAGGATTGACAGAAGAGTTATGCTGATGCGCACCGAGCCGACCGTAGTTACGAGGTCAGCGATCGAGTCTTCTTGCAGGTTAAACTGCATAAGAGTTCGATCAATTTTTGAAAGGGAGATAAAATCTCTCCTAGATTCGTGGGACCTTTCGAGATTGTGGAGAGAAAGGGGCCCGTGGCCTATCGACTAGCCTTGCTTGATTCTTTGAGGCATATGCACGATGTTTTTCATGTATCTGTTTTGAGATATTATATTAGTGATCCTACACACGTGATTGACATGAGTTCGTTGCAGGTATCAGACGAGGGAGCGCTCACGACTGAGTCAGTCCGCATCTTAGATCATCGCGTTCGATAGTTACGATGTCGAACGGTAGATCAAGTCAAGGTCCAGTGAGACAGTTATAGTCCACACTTGGCGACCTGGGAGGACGCATATGATATGCGCCAGCAGTTTCCATTTTTGTTTGATAGATAGACTTATGATTATGTGATGCTTTTATTTCGGCATTTATACTGAGAAACTTTGGGATGAAGTTTAGACCAAGAGGGGGTGTGTGTAACATCCTGCTCTGGTGCACTAAGAAAAATTATTATTTGAGGACACCTGCTCACAAGTGATCTAGATTTTTATGATGTTAAAACATTTATCCTTTATTATGATGCGTTATGATAGATGACATGTTGTTTTACTACTTTGACTTTGACAGGTGCTTTTGACTCCATTTTATTGAGTGTGCAGGGTTTTGGACCTTGAGGATGCAGAGGCATCGGTGGAACCCCTTGGACTCCGAATTGAGTTAGGGAGTGTGCTATTTGGGTTGATGTATTTACTATGATATTCATTGATTTCATAATATGATGTTGACATGTTCTGACACGATTGTTGATGATGCAGGCTGATGATAGCTTGCCGACCAGACTCACATATGGAGTAAAGGGGCCACACACAATTTCCAGAGAGGTTGAGGGAGAGGGGTGGACAACAGCCCTGCCACCACCTACTAGCACTCCCATCGTGGCTCGAACTATAGGTTAACAATTACCTAGTTTGAGAGGATCCACGATGCCGTGAGGGTAGACTACGACAGTCACTCACGATGATTCTAAGGGGAACACAATAAGGCGGGGGCCTTATTCCTTAGAGCCCTTAGTCTCCCACAAGTTCACCTGACGGAGTGTTGACTCCAGGGGTTATAGATGTCCACCAATCAGTCCAGTTGGCGAGTGGCACCCTTGGAGCGCATGGTGCATCCTGAAGTGCACGTCGCACAAAATAAACACAAGAAGTGAGTGGCACCCTTCGAGCACATGGTGCATCCTGAAGGGCACATCGCACAAAGGAAACGAATGAGGCGAGTGGCACCCTTGGAGCACGTGGTGCGTCCTGAAGGGAACGTCGCATTGATGTGGATGAAGGAAACAAACCTAAATAGCCCTAAGACAATAACTCCTTAAGGAATTCGTAAACAACTTCCCTAACCCAGTGTCGCCCAGTTTAGAATCTAAGTACTAAGTCTAAAACTTTTAGGGTAAACTTTTAGTCTAACCTTAAGAAAAGACCCTGGAATAAAAATAACAATTTAAACAAAAACCCACCTAAGTAATAGTTGGGTCTTCATAAAATTCTTGGGGCGACGACGAGGGTAAGATTTAAATTAAAACTAATGTTTTTAAAATTTTACAAAGAAGAGATTAATTCCTAACTTGTGGAAGAACAAAAAAATATTAAATAAATAATAAATGAAAAGATTAATTAGAGCACTTACCTTTTTGGTTTAAAAAAAAAAAAAAAAGGAAAGAAGGGATTAATAAAAATAGGGAAACAAAGTAAGAAAGGAAACATAGGCAATTAATAAGTAATAAAATTATTTAACGTGCGGGAGTATAAAAATTCTTGAATTTAAAAATAAAATGAAAAGATTAATTAGCGCATTTACCTTTTTGGTTTAAAAAAAAAGAAAAGAAGGGATTAATAAAAATAGGGAAATTAAGTAATAAATGAAACCTAGACAATTAATAAGTTAAAGAAAATAATTTTGGAGAAACGTGGGGGATGAATGACACTTGTACAACAGAGAAATTTTGGAGGGTTTTCTTTAAAACTTAAAAATAAATGTGATTTAGGAAAGTTGGCGGGATGAAAACTCTATAAAAGAAAGGGGGATGAGGGAAAAAAGTGATGCGCTGTTAGGTATCGTTATGCTGCCAAATTTGGACTGGACTGATTTCTTGTGAGGAGTTGGGATTTTCTCAGCTGGGATTAGAGTGGTAGCTCAACCTTGGAGGCAAGCTGGGAAGCTAGGTATACCATCTGGACTGTGTGTGGCCCCTTTGCGGCTTGGGGGGCTAAGGGGGAAGCAGAGTACCCCTAGCGATTGGCTGGGAGGTACCAGTGAGGTCTCGACGGTCGGTGAGAAGGAGCGGGATGGAGCGTGCGGAAGACACTCAAGGGCAAGCGAAAAGGGAAAGGTATGATTTGTATTTTAGTGGATTAGAATGCCTTATGACTTACCCTGGTTGATAAAATTACCAACCTCCGTTATTGGCATGATTATGAAAATTTCTATGGATGCTACTCACCTCTGTTAATAAAGTATTTACCGCTGTTCTTTTTATAAAAGAAAAAAAAAGGGAAATTTGAATTTGTTTTGGTTGGGGAAATGGCGAAATGGCGAAATTCGTTCTCACCATTTCATCCTTGTCATTTCATTCGTAAAATGGTTCTGAAATTTGTTCTGTTCCATTTTCTTCATTGCTTTTCATGTAAATTCTAGTTTTGGCATTTGGCCTTGCAAGCCGGTTACGGAAGAAAACCCCCTTGGGCCTTTTCGATTGTAAGGAGGCACTGAGAAGGGTGTCTAGATTTGGGATGGGGTAAATAGATTTTTGAGACAACCTTACCCTCTGCATTTTGTTAGCTAGTATCTCTCTTCATTAGCAACATCAATCATAATTGTAGGTCTGCATTTATTTTCTTGAGTATATCTTCATTTACTTAATAGCCACCAGTTACACATAATTGCCAACCTGTACACAGGCCTGTGTTCCTTCTAAGTCGAATCCTGGAATTTTAGGTTCAAATTCTATGTCTGATTATCCTATCAGCATTATTGGATAGAGAAAGCACACTAGCTGCATTCACCTTCCACCAGAACTGTCCGGGTGTGCATGGCTCCGCAGCCTCTTGATTTTTGAATTTTCTTAAAAAAAACAAAAAAAACTAAACTGATTGTTAGCCACCGCTCAGGAGGTCTATGCCCATTGAATGAATCCACATGTAGGTAATGCAACAATGGATTGAACCGGTGGAACCACCATGCAATCATTCGTAGAATCCTGAAACTTTTTACGCAAACTGTGCCCATATGATTACAAAACCACGACCATGGCAACGACCGCCATACTCTTCTGAGACACCATATTGTTGTTCTCTCCTTATAAATATCAATTTAACGGTTTACAATTTTATAATGTACCTTTAATTTAGAATTATTACGGTGTTTACCGGTTTTCCAACTTTACATTTACCATTTGATTTTACCATTTGATTTTCCCTTTTACGTGAACTTTAGGGTTCTACCGTTTACAATTCAAGATGGCGATGGTTCTATAATCTTTAGAAATATCATAGACTCAATGTGAGTGAGGGGCATCACTGCCACCTCTCTTGAGAAGGTTGTATTATGGTTCCTTCCAGTCAACCTCATGGTTTAGCTCTTGCGTTGGGGATGGGTTTTAGGGTTTTCTTCCCACTTCTGTTGCGCTGTTGTAGACGCGTTGCGGTCTTTTTCCTGCCTATCTCAGATGTTACCCATCGCAGCCTCATTGGGGACAGCGTGATGACAAGTGTCAGATGTGTCTTTCTGCTGGTTGGCAGTGGTGGTACCTTGGTAGTTGAGTTATCCTGTATGCCTTCGCCCTCACTAGTGTCTCCCTCAGTTAGCGCCTTCCCTGAGTAATCCTATAGCTTTAATGTAACTGCCCAGATTTAGAATGTAGGGACAAAAACGTCAGTTGGACTCAGACATAGTTTTAGAATGAAGCACAATTTTTGGCATTTCTCAGATTAGTTATGTTTCGGTTATATTACAGCTGTCTAGATTTTATGCTTTTAGAATGGAATAGTTCATTTTTTGGGGTTATATTGCAGCAGTCTTGGTTCTATATTACTAGAAGGGAATAGTTATGTTTTCATAAAATCATGACATTATATTATAATGAGTCTTATTATAATGGATTTATGGTAATGTTATTGTAAGGAATGAATGTAATGTTATTGTAAGGTAATCTAAATTAAAAGGTAAGGTTAGGAATTGATAACATATAAATATAATGATGTTTTTATTTTAAGTTGCAAGGTTATTGTAATGATAGGCAAAGACACTCACTGTAATTTATTGTTGTTGTAATATGCATGGAGAAATTTCATTAAAATACATTGTTGGTAATTGTAAAGGTAGTACTTTATTGCATTACAAATAAGAATCTAAGTTTGGTGTTGATGACTTGATAGGTAATTTGTTGTCATTTAATTGCGAGTTATGGTAAAATAAGATGATGGCAATGTTAATTTATTGTAAGGCTATTGAATTTTCGTTGTTAGTGACGACACATAAAATGTAAGGTCTTGAACTAAGTGTCATGGATTAATATGTGTTGGTAAAGGGGGGGGGGTTGCATTTACTTCAATTCACATTATTCCCCAATTGGTTGGATATCTCATTGATTAATAGAATTAATGGAGAAAGGGGTCTGAGATCATTGCCATTTGAGTCGCAGAATTTACCTTGCCTTACCATTTGTTGGTCGTTGTTTGGGTCCCCGGTTTTGTGCCCGTCGTGGGGGATGGGGTTGCTTATTTAAGTATTATTGTGCTTAGCTGTAGTGATTTTTATGTTTGGTCTGCTTGTGTTGGGCGGAATGTAGACACCTCCATGTAGCCTTGGTATATAAGTCTGTGTGTGTGATGATTTTTGTGTAAAGAATCTAGTTCCGTATCAAGAGTCTCGGGCCCTTTAAAGGTAGGGTTCCACTCTTGCGACACACCTGACAAAGATTACTATTTTCTGCTTGAGCAGTCGTCCAGGAGCCTATCTTACCTTCTCTCTCTCCGGAGTAGAAAAATAAGCTTAAACGACCTGCTTTCCTGTGCAGAAATAGTAAAATCTACTACTATGGATTCTTCCTTCTGTGTTCATACTGTGCATAACCCAGTATGTCGTTAAATGCTTGTGGTTACCTGTTGTGCAACTTATGTCTATGGTTGTTAACGCTTGAAATTACTTGTTGTGCGCCTTGTGTCTTCTTGTTTTGATCATCGTGGTTGCGTCTTGTTAGTCGTCGGGTGGCAACGTAGAGTCAAGTGTGTCTGTTTCCTTTCTACTTGCGTGCACACACTTTTAAAACAAAAAAAAATAATTTGCACCTGTTATTAGAGTTGTTGTCGTAACAAGGAGGTCCCTACACTGTAATTGGTTATAACAAATTCAAAACATATGAATTAAATCAAAACATTAAGATATTTGTATTATAAATGATATGTCATACAAATCGTAATAAACTGGAATAAGAGACTATTATATGAACAGAAGGGAAAGACATCAAGGAATGTAATGACAAACATATCAAAGCTAATTAGATCAACAAATATATTGAGCTTTAGAAGAATATGAAAATAAATATGACTGACTCATACTAAAACACTTTATTGTTAGGATGAAATCTATTGAGTAAAATGTTCATTCATATCCTTCTTTAAAATCAATTGTAGTCCATTCTCTAGAATTCCAATCCTTTTAACTGCTCTGAGCTTCCAATTTTAATTTGTTATTTCCCTCTTCTAACTCTTTGTTCCTCCTTATGACTTGATTTAAACACATTTGTAAATAAATAAAATCATAGTAGGATATCTGAACCCAAGCCAAACAGTCATGACAATGATCAGGTTATAAACTTGGAATTTGATGTTGTTGTTCCTTTCTAAAAGGATTTCTTTAGGTTTTAAATCAGCCTGTACCCCAGAAAAACCCTCACTGGATTGCAGAGGCTTGCATAAATTTTCCATTTTTCTCATTTCATGTGAAACAGAGGAACATGGGAATGAATTAATTGATTGATATGAGGAGAGGGAGGATACATCTATTCTATAAACTTAGACACCTGAGAACTGGTTTGAATCTCTAACAAAGTGAAAGAACCCCTACCTCAACTGAAACATAATTTATGAGAATTTTTTCTTCAAAATATGGGACATATCTATGAAATGGTTTCATTTTTGAAGAAAATTCCCTCATGGACAGTAAGTGAGCCCATTTCAGAAATGGGTTTCTAACGGTTTTGCCAAATTCTTTACCGTTTGGTCAGAACCCATCCTCAAAAAATGTCTATGTTATACCATTAGGGGTTTGAACTCTGTGGTTGTTTGGATCTTCTTTTATTACAGGAGCCATAACAGGAATGAACTAGAATAATGTGAGGTCAAGTTTGTGAGAGCCACCAAAACAAAG
>ML859370.1:10769-25542 GCA_009831015.1 Picea engelmannii | reverse complement strand
GTGCTTGTAACTGATTGACCAAAGACAATAAAGAAGAAGAGTTGGCGGATGTAGCCCCAGGGTGGGGGTGAACCACGTAAACCCAGTGTGATGTTCTTTGTGCTTTGTCTTGATGTATTTACATATTATATGAAAAATTCTCTGATATGTTTAGATAGATCTATTCATGATTGGTGCTTATTATATGTGAGAATGTTAGATTTGATCTAGATATTCATGCTTAGTTCTTGATATGCCCATTCTGGTCCATTTGTATATGCTAAGTGATTGAATACTATAGATTAGTGTGGATGTTGCAAAGCTCTGTCTTGTAAGCAAACTGGTTATTTACTGTATATTGAGGAACTAACAATGCTAAGTTCTTTATTAAGTGTTCTAATCACAGACCTGTGTCGTAGCTAAGGTTGCAGAAACTTGAGTCCTGCAACCACCCCTGCCTCTACATTGGGTGAGACTTCATCTTCTTTGCAAGGTGTTGCCCAAAGGGATGGTAGTTAGGGTTTTTTTGGTGTGTTGTTGTAGCGTTGAAACATGGGTCTGCCCCTATGCCAACAAATGGTTTCGTTGCCGGGACTGAAATTGTGATTGCTAGGAACTGAGAAAGAGTAAGATCTGTGCAAAGATGTTAGGGTCCTAACCTACACATAGGTAGAACAATATATTAGGATGTAATAAAGGTTAATATTAATAAGGCATTTCAATAAAATAGAATAAGGAAGATGTAAGAAGACCTAATAGAAGCTTCTTCTTCTAGAAGGATCTTCCTCTAGACACTTCTTTTTAGTATAAATAGGAGTCGAGGGTATGAGAACCCTAGATTGGATATTATTGTAATAGAGCTTTTCTCAATTGGAGGTTGCCCGCTCGAAGAGGCATGTGAACATTCCTTTCAGATTCAAAGTGTTATTTTTTTTGTTATTCTTATATCATTTCAGTGTTATTGTGGTGAATGTTCTGGTTATATTGTTGTTATTCTGCCATTACTAACATTTTATTTATGTTCTGCTTACATTTTATATATGGTATATTACAAGTGGTATCATAGCACTTTCCTCGACAGAAAGTGTCGGTTAAATGTTTTTTAGGGTAGAGACATATTCTGGCATCTTTAAGCCACAAAGATCTGTCATTACGCGCATAAAAATATGGTTGAGGGATTCATACACAGGGAATACAGGTGGTACTTAAGCGCACATTTGTTGGCCACCCTTGTAACCCCTGTTGGTACCCCTTTGAGTGGTAGCGCATCAGACAACACTTGTGTACAGATCGAACTAGATTACATGAATCCCTCTTTAGATAAACCAATCGGTCGCCTGACTGCTATAGTGTCATCGAGAACAACACTCAGGAAGATACTCTCTAGTACCTAGGTAGTAGGGTAGTATGACTAAGGGTACGGTCTATCCTCCTTAGTTAGTGCCATGAGATATTGGGCCAAGTACTACTGTTGTACCCCACATGTATATCATAGAGATACAGCACAAGGCAAACCCTTGTTTGTAGAACCCTTGAATACCTAACCCTTGGGGACAGAAATGGAAAAAAATTAAAATGAACAAGATCTATTACCACACAACTGTGTTCGAGTTGCCAAGTAAATACACATTTCTTTCTAGTTAAGCATTTGGGCATTTCCTCTGTGCAGTATTTCACAATTATTTCAGCCCTATTCCATTGGATTCATCTCTTCACCCTTATCACATTCATCCATATCATTTTTCGGCAAAATTTGTTTACCCCACCCACCCCTTTTTAGTTCCCCCATCCTCATGGCCCATACTCGTAGCCAAGACTTGGAAGCTCGCTTCAACACCTTGCAGTTTGGTCTCATTGAGACCCAATAAGAAGTGAAACAACTCAGTGCCAATGTCACCACCATCAATACAACCATGCAATCCTCAATGGGCGAAATCAAACAAGACCTCACCACCTAGATTGAATCAGTCTTTTCGGTACTCTACACCAAACTGCATATCCCTACAGATAAATACTCCTCTTCCTCACCCCCACATACTAAAGGTGAGCATTCCTCTCATTCACATACCTTGCAGAACCATCAATTTCAATGTGACCTACGGCTTCCATGAGTAGATGTGACCAAATTTGATGGCTTGGACTCCACTGGTTGGGTAACCCAAATGGAACATTACTTCTCTTTATATAGCATTACATATGACTTGGCCAAACTCTGGTATGGTGTTCTCCATCTAGATCAAGAACGTTGGCAATGGTGGAAATGGAGAAAAAATTCTCGTCAAGGGTATATTGCTTGGACACAATTTGTGGCCAAGCTTTATGAATGCTTTTACACTGACACCAACCATTTGGGCCATTTGACAAAGATGAAACAATTAGGAACAGTGGAAGACTTTATATCTTCCTTTGAGCACCTGGCTTTTAGAACAGAGGGCATGTCTAATGCCTTTTTCCAAGAGTGTTTTATCAGCGGCCTCAAGGATGAAATTCGGGCCCATGTCCTCATGGCTCGACCTGGGAGTTGGGTGGAGGCTACCAAAAGAGTTAAAGAAGAACAACATGTTGTATCTTCTCAAAACCACAAACCCTCCTTCATACCTCGCCCTAAACCAGTAAATCCCACTACTCCCTCCGCTCCACTAAAGATCCAAAAATTGACCCAGGCTGAAATGGCTGAACGCCAACTCAAAGGCCTTTGTTATAACTGTGATGACAAATATTTCCCAGGCCACAAGTGTAAAGAACAAAATCTTTTTATGGCCATCTCCAAGGAGATTTTGGAAGAAGATGAAGAAAATCCATCTATGTATGAATCACCTGAATCCACTGACATAACCCCTCCCACAGACCCTCCCAAAGTAGAACCAGTCATTTCCCTCAATGCTCTCACTAGATTCTCCACTCCCCAAACCCTCAAGCTAATCAGTTACATCAAGCATCAGAAGGTCATCATTCTGGTTGATAGTGGCAACACCCATAATTTTATTCATCGCCGCATTCCCCAAGAAAGTCATTGCTACATCCATGCCATCAATAATTTCCAAATCATGATTGCCGATTGTGGTTCCATGAAATGTGGAGGGTGTTGTGAAAATGTGTGTCTCCAAATTGGTGACTATCACCTGAAATCCTATATATTTTCTATCGACATGGGAGGTTGTGACATTGTGCTGGGTGCAGACTGGATAAGGACTTTGGGTCCCATTCTCATGGATTTTAAATACTTAACCATGCAATTCAACCAAGAAGGCCACCAATATAAGTTCCAAGGAATCACCACAGATTCATCTGAGATCATTAGTTCCCATCGCATGGAAAAGACATGGAAAAGATGCTCAAAAAGGGTCATTCTGATGTTATCGCCCAACTCCATGCCATACAATAAATAGAGACACCTTCCATACCACAAGACCTCCAAGCCATCCTTTCTAAACATCAATTGGTCTTTTCCACTCCCCAAGGCCTCCCTCCTTCCCATGGTGTTCATGATCATTCCATTCCCCTTGTACCAGGAAGCCTTCCTCCCAATATTTGTCTATATCGTCACCCCTTTTCCCAAACAAATGAAATTGAGAAAATGGTCCAGGAACTCCTTAATGTAGGCATTATCCACCCTAGTATGAGACCCTATTTGTCTCTTGTGGTCATCGTCCTGAAGAAAGAAGGTTCTTGGTGAATGTGTCATGACTTTCGTTCCCTCAACAAACTTACCATCAAAGACAAATTCCCCATTCCTGTCATTGATGACCTCCTGGATGAATTGAGTGGCACCCAATTCTTCACTAAATTGGATCTTCGTTCTAGCTACCACTAGATACGTATGAAAGAGGTAGATATTCCCAAGACCGCCTTTAGAAATCATGAGGGCCACTATGAGTTTTTGGTCATACCCTTTGGCTTATGTAATTCCCCCTCCACCTTCCAAAGCCTCATGAATCATATCTTCCGTCCTTTTCTCTGCCATTTTTTCTTAGTTTTCTTTGATGATATCCTCATCTATAGTGAAACCTGGACAAACTATCTTGCTCATGTGGATCGAGTTCTCCATTTACTCTCTCAGCACCAACTTTTCCTGAAACATTCTAAATGTTCTTTTGGTGCCTCAGAAGTAGAATAATTGGGTCATCTGGTTGGAAAAGATGGCGTTAGGGTGTATCCTACAAAGATTGAAGCTATACAAGACTGGCCTCACCCAAAGACTCTTAAGATCCTGCATGGATTTCTAGGTTTAACAGGGTATTATCGCAAGTTTGTTAAGAATTATCGGAAGATTGCAGCACCTCTCACTACTCTCCTCAAAAAGAACTCTTTCACTTCGACTCCAACCACTGCTCAAGCTTTTCAAACCTTGAAGATGGCCATGTGCACCACTCCATTCCTCTCCCTTCCCAATTTCACAAAGACCTTTGTGTTGGAATGTGATGCCTCAAGGAAAGGAATTGGTGTTGTCCTTATGCAAGAGGGTCGACCTTTGGGCTTTACCAACAAGAAACTATCTGAAATAAATATGGGCAAATCCATCTATGAAAATGAAATGTTGGCTATTCTGCATGTCATAGATCTATGGCATCCTTATCTATTGGGGAAATGACTCCAAATTAAGATATACCATCAAAGCCTCAAGTATTTTCTAGAACAATGTATTTCCTCCCCAGAACAACAAAAATGGGTGACTAAACTCTTTGGATATGATTATGAGATAATTTATAATAAAGGAAAAGACAATGTGGTTGCGAATGCACTTTCCCAAAAATATGAAGATGAAGGATCCATTTTCTCTCTTTCATTCATTGTACCAGATTGGCTCCAAGCTATTCGCCAGGAATGGCTACAAGACCCCAAAAGTTCACAGTTGATCCAGCAATTGCAGTCCAATGCTCTAGCTTCCCCAGGGTACTCTTGGCTCCATGAGGAACTTCAATACAAAGGCCATTTGTATTTAAGTAAACAATCAAAGCTTAAATCCATGGTACTTTTCGAGCTTCATGCTACACCCACATCAAGGCACTTCGGGTTCACCAAAACCTATGATAGGGTCAAACGTTCATTTTTATGGGATGGTATGAAACAGGACATTCATAATTTTGTAGCTAAATGTGACGTGTGTCAATGCAACAAGGAAGAAATAGTCAAATCTTCGGGCACACTACAACTGTTGTTGATTCCACCTACTATTTGAAAGGATATATCTATGGATTTTATTACCGGCTTACCCAAATTAGGAAATAAATCCATCATCATGGTGGTTGTTGATCACCTTTCCAAGTACGCTCATTTATGCGCCCTTCAACACCCATTTACAGCATCCAAGGTGGATCAAATATTCATGGATCAGGTCTTCAAGCTTCATGGCATGCCACACTTTATTGTTTCTGATCGTGACCCAACTTTCACAAGCAATTTTTGGCAAGAATTGTTCAAGATACAAGGCACAGAATTGCATCTTAGCACATCTTATCATCTCCAGACTGATGACCAAATCAAAGTTGTCAACAAGTGTTTGGAAACATATTTGAGGTGTTTTGCCTTGAAAAATAAAAATCAATGGGCTTAATGGTTACCCCTAGTTGAATGGTGGTAAAACACTTCATACCATATAGCTACATGCATGAATCCTTTTGAAGCGATATATGGACAGATGCCACCTTCAGTTCTCTCATACTTACCGGGTGTCTCGAAGGTCCAGACGGTTGACCTAACACTTACAGCTCGAGAGGCCATTCTTCATACCCTCAAACAGAATTTGGTCATGGCACAGAATTGCATGAAGCAACAAGCAGATCAAGGTCGCTCTGAATGTCAATTTGCAGAAGGGGATCAAGTGTTTCTTTGACTGCAACCTTACAAGAAATCTTCCCTCAAGGCCGAGCATTGTCAGAAGCTAGCACCCAAATTTTATGGTCCTTATACCGTGCTCAAGTGTGTGGGACAAGTCACCTATCAGTTAGCTTTTCCCAGCCATTTGAAGCTACATCCTGTTTTTCATGTTTCATGATTAAAGAAGGTGATTGGAGCTAAGTGACAAATTCAAACCACCCTTCTAGAGTTAGCTGAAGAAGGATCCATTTGGCTATAACCAGAAGCAATTTTGGACCAACGTGAGCATCACCTATGTTAGAGAAGCATCAAGGAAGTGCTAGTCCAATGGAAAGATACAACTCCAGTAGATGCCACTTGGGAACTAACTACCATTCTGCAACAATTTCCTCATCTCAAGTCTTGAGGACAAGGTTGTTTTTAAGGGGGTGGACATGTTAGGGTCATAACCCGCACATAGGTAGAACAATATATTAGGATGTAATAAAGATCAATATTAATAATTCCTTTCAATAAAATAGAATAAGGCGAATGTAAGAAGACCTAATAGAAGCTTCTGCTTCTAGAAGAATCTTCCTCTAGATGCTTCTTTTTAGTATAAATAGGAGTCAAGGGTATGATAACCCTAGCTTGGCTATTATTGTAATAGAGCTCTGCTCAACTGGAGGTTTCCCCTCGAAGAGGCTGGTGAACATTGCTTTCATATTCAATGTGCTATTTATGTTGTTATTCTTATATCATTTCAATGTTATTGTGGTGAATGTTCTGGTTATATTGCAATTATTTTTCCATTACTAGCATTTTATTTCTATTCTGCATACATTTTATATCTAGTATATTACAAAAGATTCATCCTGAAATTGTGAAAGCTTTGTGCGTAGATATGTGCCCTAGTGCACATTATTCTACTTGATCTGTAAAGCTTTATGCTAAAGAGAGAAGGTCAGATCTAAATGAAAGAAGAAATATATGAACGCTTTGTGCTCTAAGAAAGGTAAAAGTGGAAATTTTTGACTAAAAGAGGTAAGATATGTAAGCTCTGTGCTCTGATAAAGTTAAGAATAGTTAAAATTTTTAAGATCTGGAAGCTTTGTGCCTGGTAGAAGTAAGATAAGTGGAAATTTTTGTTTCTAGAATATGGAGCTAGGTCTGTTTAATAGAGTCTATCCTAGTTTGAAAGCTAGGTCATTAATACATGAAAGAAGATTTGATATGAGTAGCTCTGATAAGAATAGTGAAAGATATATTATACCTATGCAAAGAAAGAATGTTCGGACTAACAAATGGATGCAGGAACTTAGAAATAATTTGTTGTAGGTTAGCTCCCATGATCCTAGTGCTTAGTATAGAAGAATACGGGAATCATTTAAAAGGAAGAGAGGATTAACCCTCTATTATAGTTGCAGAAGGTCGGGACATCTTGCTAAGGAATTCCCTAGTGGAATAACTAGTTGTCTTTGTTGTAAAGCTCTAGACCATGAAGTATTGGATTGCCCTAGAATGATTGCTAAGATTGAAAGAATGAACATGAATCAAGAAAACCCTAAGACAGATCCAAAACCAATGGAAAAAACTCAGAAAGAATCAAAGAAAGCATTGCTACAGATGAAAGAAACCCTAAATGACCACCGACATGTTAGCTTATCAGAGATATTCAAGGAAAAGGAATGCATCAAAGAAAGAATAGGAGACTTCGACATTGACTCTGTTCTAGATGAGAAAACACAGGTGAATGTCATGAAAACAAGAACCTGAGAATCTATAGGAAGGCCTGCTATGATCCCTTCACTAGGAGGAATAAGTTTATTCAGAGGAATGCTAATAAACCTATGTGGAAGGATCTCTCAGATACCTATGACTGTCAATGGAGCTTCGACAGAAGAAGACTTTTATATTATTAAAATTTTCAAAGACAACGCCCCATTTACCATGCTAATAGGAAAATATTGGATTGATAGAGACCAAGCCCGACGAAAGGAAGAAGAAGAAGTTTTGGAATAGAAGAAGCAAGAGTTAAAAGAATTTATGACTAGAAGGATCGTGCACTTGATTGAGGAACAGTAGAGAAAATCGCAGATATTTAATACTAGAAACCTGGGTGTCGAAGCTAAGAGAACACTAGAGGATCGTCAAAAGATTGAATTACCTATCCCAGACAACGAAGAAGTATTATCCAAGAACCCTAGGAAATAATTTCAATGGATCGAAGTAACTAAGTCCAAAGAAGAAAATAATCAGAATGAGAAAATAATTACCGAGATGAAGCTCACTGGAAAAAAGGCTAGAAAGTTATGAAAGAAGAGGGATAATACTAAAAGGTTACAGGAGGTTCTAGAGGAGACCTTGCAGAAAGAAAATTTATAGAATTGGAGCTTCTCTGATATATCAGAACAACAACACATGGCACTTCACCATGACGAAGCAATATAGACATTGGGGCCGATATATCCGTTTGACTTTCGCTCCGAATAGACTAAAAATAAATAAAGGTTTATCATCCAACTGATGGACCATGCCATAATGGATTGAACATGAGTTAATGGAGGCTCATACCTATTGCAATCCAACCATTGTTGAATTACCTATTTATCTCATCGCGCCATGCACCAAGAACAATTTTTCCAATTGAGAATTCAAGCCCATAGCCTAAGCTAAGTTTATACAACAATCATTGTTCTCTCGTTCTCTATCTCATTACCATATCTTAGTTGTTCCGTGATCCCACAAATTGTTTACCCCGAGTGCACTTGTTGGAAGCATTGAGCACTGTAGAGAAATCTTTTGAGGAATTTTTGATCGACTTTATGATAGAGAGAGGAGTGTCAGAGAGAGGAGTGTCTATAGGTGTACAAGCATTTTTGAAGAGAGGACTACATGCCTCTATGTCCACTGTTCGAGCCAGACCATCCCAACTAGCTGATGAGAAACAAACAAAGCACAGAGATGATATCGCGAATGCTAATCTGATTCTGATCATTCTACTTGCTTATATACCACCTCTGAGTGGTGCAATAAACTGAGATAGTGTGCCCAAATATTTTGAATATGAATTGGTCACTGTGTACCTTCCAAAGGGGATACGCATAGTGTGTGCAGACCAGGATAAGATCGCAGCGTTAAATTTTAGTGACTTCAACCTCAGTGACATGAAAGTATACAATATGATAGCCCTATACAAGTATCTGACTAGAACCAAGGGAAATAATTCAAAGATCATTCCCCAATAGTGGACCATGAACCTCACACAATCCACACTACTTAATGTAATGAATATTCCTCACTTCGGGAAGCATCAAGAAGTGAACACGTGAGTCAAGTTGTTGTTGTCCTGCTATCATGGAGGATACTTATGGTTGAACCACCGTATCACAATGGATATGAATTTGATTAATCGGATCACAAGACTTAGCATGCAAGGCCCTGACCCACAAAATTTCTACCCCAGAAAGACCACAGACCGTGCTCTCACCTAGAGAATAAAGGATACTTATGTCAATGTAGAGAAGGGCACATGACGCTACAAGGTAGCCTCTATCCAGAGAGGCTTAGTGTGCCTTTATTTTCAGTTGATCATAGGCAAGATGGTTCAAAAGAACCGACCGACCCAAGTAAATGGATTCGTAGTCGACCTCGCAGGGAAGTGCACAGAGGGACTAAATATGAATTAGGTGAAGTACCTTGTGAACCATCTAGAACTAGATTACAGGGAAGCACAGGATCAGGGATACAAATTCCACTTCAGCTAGCTTCTTATCCTGATCACTTTCATCGCATGGGAGACGCCAAAATGTGCGACCTTCCCAGACACTGATCCATTTGAACCTCTGGCCATGAAGTTCAATACATTATGATACTCCAGCGACATGAAAAAGTAGTGGAAATCAAATTTTGTCTTCCACCTGTATTATAACCAATTGAAGGTAGCCATACAGGACACACCTCACATAACTCGGAACACACTTCACAGGTTTAGACCCTTAATGAAATTCAGTGTGGATCAACATTTCATCTATATCACCGCGCATGCTGATGAGCATAAACAATAGCTACAATCATACTACAAGTTAATAAAGGATGACTTGGAGGATATTACTAAGTAATGGTCGGTGGACCTCCTTGTTCCAACAGACCCCACAGAGATGTCCGATGTTGACAACCTCGAAACTGTGTCAGATATAGCTGGACCTAGCAAGATAAAGAATACCAAAGAGGTCCATGATTTAGACAACACATCCATGAAGATCATGTCTATCTCAGAAAAGAAAGGAGGTGATGGCACAAAAGTCGAGCAGAACAAAGGAAAGGTTACACCGCTAAGAGACGAGGAGGATCCCTTGAAGAAAAAGAAGGTTTCCCCTCTGAAACCTTTTTCAAGGAAGAAAATTAAAGTAACCAAAACCAAATTCGAGACCACCCTCAACTCATACAACTTTGAATTCATCGTCACAAAACTGAATGATGCTTCGCTAGAGATAACAGAGAAGCAAGAAGCTAAGAAGGAGGAGGTATTCAATCAGATTAAGGATGAGGTCCAAGGAGTGCAGTAGGCACTACAGTCCATCCGTGTAGTATCCACTGTGCCCCTGACAGTTGGAACACCAGAACTAGGTGATGAGCCCACTAGATTACATCGGATCGCTGATATAGTTGAAGCTCACCTTCGACGAGCTTAGGGAGAAACAACAGAAGCCACCCAAGCTTTAGTTCAAGTATAGAAATACCTTGAGGACCAAAGAGGTGCTGCAGAAAAGGAAAATCTTGCTCTACAAGCGAAATGGGATGAAGAAAAAGTAGAGCTACAACAAAGCAAGGAACACTTGCTCATCGAGCAACTTGAAGTTAAGGAAAGGGTCAAGAGATCACTTCACTCTGTGATAGTTGTCGAAGTACATACTAAGGAAAAAATTCCACAAAAGGTGTGATCCAAGTGGATATTGGTGGCCACCCACCTTTTCCAAATGGCTCAAAACAATTTTCTGTCCATTTTGGCAATTTACTATTTTTAGCAGGTTTTAACTTTCGGGGCCATTTTGAGGGTCCAAATGAAGTTTTTTGAGATCTAGGTTCTAAATGATAGCTGAAGGAATAATTGAGCCCCCAAAATGAATCTCCTCGACAATACCTTTCCAACGAGCTATCACACGCCTAAAACGGAGATTGTATGCAAAAGTTATGACCCCGGGAAGTTGTTGTACTCACTTACCCAAACGGGGCCCACACGACTTTTGGCGCTTCATCTCCTAGGGTTAGGTTTTTGGATGTCTAGGAATTTTGGCATTCCCGTTTATTGTAAAAGGGCCTTCAAAGCCTCATTGTAATCATCGTCTTGCGAATGCGAGTAGCCGTCACATCTCTTCTCAGAGATAAGCTGCCACCATTCTAGCGAGTCCTTCACTCTGTATTTTTACAGTCTCTGTACATTTCTCTAATTAATAGAAATCATGTATTACTGTATATCTATGTTTATGGTTTCATCTCTGATACATTTCTTTTATATTATTGAATATATGCAATGTCTCTGTTTATTTCTTTATTATATCTCTGCTCTCATTTTGTGCCGAAATAATCCGGATCAATGGTTAGCTCGTTGGAAAGGTATTGTCAAGGAGATTCATTTTGGGGGCTCAATTATGCCTTCGGCTATCATTGAGAACCTCGATCTCAAAAAACCTTCATTTGGACCCTCAAAATGGCCCCGGAAGTTAAAACCTGCTAAAAATAGTAAATTGCCAAAATGGCCAGAAAACTATTTTGAGCCATTTGGAAAAGGTGGGTGGCCACCAATATCCACCTAGATCAAGGTGGCACAACTGGAAGAAGTAATCCAAAAGCTACAGCAACGCATCACTGACTTAGAGCTCCACACAGTACCTGAAACCCCACAAGGGATAAGGAACCAAAGAGAAGAAGTTTCCCACAGCGCAGTTGACAGATTAAAATATCTTGCATTGGAGTGCAAGCAGCTTAGTAACTGCAATGCCCAGACCTATGAAAATCTCACTGAAAATCCATAATTGCAGACACTGGAGTCGTAGATCCAAGAAGCGAAGTAGAATGCAGATACACTACAGGCGTAGCTGAAGGCTCTGTTAGTTGTATAAAGGATGAAGATATCTCAAGAACAATGCACAACTCAACATCATATCTATATGATTCAAAGAAAAGTGATGGAAGTTAGTCAACGAATTCAACCTATGAAAGACAAGGCATGTCTGTTTTTTACAGAGGTTGAGAGCCAAGGAGAAGAGCTAGAACATGTCTCCCTCACAACAAAACAATTCCTAGAAGGGCCAGTGAATGACGTAGTGATCCTGGAGTTCATTGAACAAGAGGCCACAAAAAAGCAGCAAGTCGAAGCAGCTCGATCCAAGATCAAGGTGTTCGAGGAAAAACTTCTCAGACCTGAGTGACTTAGGACGAGTCACAGGTGAGTGTTGGGGGCTTGTTGGCCCTTGAACAAGTTCTAGGAGTTTTTTGGTCATGTTTGTTATCACTAAAATTTCGTCTTCACATGGCGACAAGAAATCCACATCATCAAAACAACAATGAAGTCACTGATGGCACTGAATTAATTTCACAGCACTCTAGAAGGGCAAAAAACTATACAAAGTAACCAAAAATTGAAGGGCGCTTTACAGCAGCTTGATGCGCGCGCACATGCGCGGGACAAAAACGTGTTACTAGCGCATGCGCGCTCGACGTGCGACTGTCAACACAAAAACCCATGCATCTGCTAATACGGTGCATTAATTGCATAAGTCGGCCTCCCGACCGCCTACGGACCGGCCCCCAAGATGATTTGACTCTCAAATCAAAGCCGACTCTGCAAAATTGGCGGATTAATGACCTAAATAAACCCTAATGTGCCCCTATTCACACTTGGAGAAGGTTACCTGACCGCCCGGGAGCTGCTATAAAAGGCCATGAGGATTCACTGTTTTGGCAAGGAATTCTAAACACCGTTATGCTGTTAAGATGGTTTAAAGGCTCCTCCTTTGACAACAACCCATCAGCTGCATCACCGAAAGTTCTTTCACTGCTATGTGCAGTTCATTTCATTTGTAAGGAAAGCATTGTGTTGAGGGCCCCGAAGAGCCTTCCACTGGGGGGAGAAGGAACCTTTGGTCTCTTTCTTCAGCGTGCTCTGGTTTCATTAATACACCAGCCTGAAACCATTGATGACCCCTGTGTCTTGTGTTTGATGTTCTTTGTTTATTTTCGCAGCGTTATTTGTTTTCAGTTGATAGTTAGATTGTAGTTAGTTTTGTTTTCTTTAACCCTCTTTGCTCCACAGCTGTTCTTCCCTGCCAGACCCAACAGGGTATGCAAGCGCTCTCCATTTTCTCACCTGGTGACCATTTGAATGCGAACAGACTGGCGACTCCACTGGGGATTTAGGTATTAAATCCTCCCTCAATTGGGTTTTATTTTCTTTCCTTTTGGTTTTATTAACTTGCAGGGACTCAAACCGGCCTCCGCCGACCTGCTAACCAGTCGATTCCCAGAAGAATCGAGAGAAATCCATACAGAGTTTCTTTCTCAGTTATTTATCACAAACATGGGGGTATTCCAACCCACAGACGCGCACATGCGCTGGAATTAACATCTCTTTTCCACACGCACGCACTTCTGTCTACAGTGAAAGTTGCGCATTGGAACTAAAATTTTCATTGTAAGGTTTTGATGTGGGGAAAGTCAGTTTCCTTCTCAAGAATGATGTTATGCATGCTCTAAATAATGCACCACTTAGACCCCTCAACTTATAAAGGGGATAGTCAAACAAACATAGGCACTTAGGTGGATAAAAATCATTTTTCCCTTATTTGCTTTTTGCCACGTGGATGGCTTTCTTTGATTTGTAATATAAGTTGAACATCAAATTGTAATCACATCTAAACTCACATTCGGGACTAGAAGTCGAAAGTAAACAATCTTGAGTATGCTCTTCTCTCGCGCCATTAAGCGACCTTGAGAATCAGAAAAAGATTGCGAAAACGATCTCATCTCCCTTTAAACAAAAATTTCAAAACTTTTTAGGAGAGGACAACGGCTCTTTCGAGACCCCTCCTAGTTTCATTTGTCAAACACATTCTTGTAACGGGCCCATACATGCCCACATGTCAACAAAGCTAGAATAGTGTTTGAATTTCTGCTTTCTTAGATCAAAACACTAGGAGAGTTTAAAAGTTTGTAACAGGCCCACACATGCCCACATGTTCAATCTAGGATAGTTTCATGCTTTTTCTAGATTAACTCACACATAGGGAGTTAAAGGATAGTAACAGACCACAATGTCCACATGCTAGTCTCCTAGGGCTTTTAAAATTCCGCAAGGTTGTACCAATGACATCTAGCTTATTTAGGTAATCAAGCTCTTGTAAAGGACCAAGCGATGTCCACATGTTGCAAGGTGACATCTAAATAACTAAAATTTGGCACACTTTTCACTCACACACAAAAGTCACTTTTTTCACTCACATAGCCTCTTCTCGAAATGTGGAGGTCTAAGTAGGTTTCCTCCCAAGGGATTCGGAAAACACCCCATCTTTTCTTGATAAGACTATCCACTCCCACTTTAATCAAACGAGGTTGGTTTTCACCCCCAAACTCACAAAAACAATTTCATCTAAAATCTTTCTAAACAACTCACTAAGTTGTCCTCCACAGGAGGTGCCAAAAGAAAATTTTAGTCTAGGTAGGATTTCGGGGATAGGCATCCAAATAAACCCCTGTTATCTAGTTCTCACACTTTCAAACATAGAAGTTGACAAATAGGGAACTTTCAAATCCTCCAAGTCCAACGTTCCAATCACCATAAGGAAGGGAGATACCCGTGAAGGGTCGAAGGCCGAGGTCCGATTGTTCTGTGCATCCCCCCTTGAGGCACCCACCTCTTGGACGGGATCCAGCCCATGACCCATTTCTTAGGCCGAAAATCTAAATGTCGCGCTTGGACCGAGGTACCTAGTGACCAATT
>ML859369.1:17319-28012 GCA_009831015.1 Picea engelmannii | reverse complement strand
TGCAGGACACCTTCTAGTTCCACCTGAATCACATTCCAATCGATAACATGATTAGCATCAGGTACATATTTCTTAAGCAGTGAAACATGAAACACATTATGTACAGTCATAGATGCAGGTAGTGCAAGCATGTATGCAACTGGACAATCCTTTCCAGGATCTCAAATGGCCCACAAAATCTTCTTGCTAATTTGGCACAACTTCCCAACCTCAGGAAACTTCTGTTAGTTTTCACTTTCAGGAAAACATGGTCACCCACTTTAAATTCTCTATGGGTTCGGTTACTGTCAGCGTAACTTTTCTGCCTATCCTGGGCATCTTTCAGATTCCATTTAATTTTTATCATTTGATCTTCCATCTCTTTGAGCAGCTCAGGCCCAACTACTGCTCTGTCAGCTGGATTATCCTAGCTCACTGGAGTGTTGCACTTTCTTCCATAAAGTGCTTGGAATGGGCTCATCTTCAATGATGCATGATACCCATTATTATAGGCAAATTCTACCAAATGTAGGTAGTCTTCCCACCTTGATGGTTTATCCATCACATACATTCTCAGTATGTCTTCTATTACCCTGTTCACCCTCTCTATCTGACCATCAGACTCGGGATGATACATTGTACTAAAGTTCAAATTCATTATGAATCCTTTGAACAGTCCTTTCCACAAATTCGAGGTGAATTTTGGGTCCCTATCAGACACAATTGTCTTAGGAATTCCTTGCAAGCGTGTAACTTCTTTTAAAAAGATATCAACAACATCAGTTGCCCTGTGGGTGGTTTTTAGTGGAATAAAATGGGCGGCTTTAGTAAGCTTGTTCACCACCACCATGATTGAATCATGTTACTTGCTTGTTCTGGGCAATCTTGTGATAAAATCCATTGTTACCACGTCCCATTTCCATTCAGGAATGGGTAAAGGCTGCAACAACCCTGTTGGGTGCCTATGCTGAGCCTTAACCTTCTGGCACTCCATACATCTGGCGATGTATTCAACGATTTCCTTCTTCAGACCCGGCCAAAAATAATGGCTTTTGACTACTACCATAGTCTTCTGATATCCAGGATGTCCAGCATAAGCCACGTTATGCATTTCTTTTAGACTTTCCAGCTTCAATTCTTGGACATTGGGTACATACACTATGTTTTTATAAATAAGTAAGCCATCAGTTCCCAAGGTGTAACTTTCCTTGGTATGTGGTCTCTCATGCTATTGTAGCTTTGCTACTAAACCTATGTACTGCAAATCATCATTTGCAGCTTCCAAAATTCTATCTTTAATCTCAGTTTTGTACATGCTAATGGATGTAGCATGTAATTTGTGCACTTTTCTGCCGAGTGCATCAGCCACCTTATTTTCTTTCCCTTTGATATGCTTGATATCAAAGTCATATTCACACAGGAACTCCAACCATCTGATTTGCCTGGCATTTAAATTCGGCTGATCAAATAAATATTTCAGACCGTTGTGGTCTATTCTTAATTTGAATCTCCTTTCCATGAGGTAATGTCTTCATTTCCTCAATGCGTGGATGATTGTTGCCAGCTCTAAATCGTGAGTGGCATAATTCCTTTAATTCTCTTTCATCTTTCGGGACTCATAACAAATTAAAAATCCCTCTTGGTTGAGAACTCCTCCCAGCCCCTCCTTACACGCATCGGTGCACACTACGTAATCCTTATTTGGATCTGCAATCTTTAGGATTGGAGCATTGGTTAGCAGTTGCTTCAATTGCTGGAAGTTGCTCTCACATTCTTCAGTCCACTGGAACTTCTTCTCCTTCCTTTGCAAGGAAGTGATAGAATGAGCTATCTTTGAGAATCCAGCTATAAACCTTCTGTAGTAGCCTGCCAGACCCATAAAAGATCTAACTTCTGCCACATTCCTTGGCGCTGACCATTCTCAGATGGCCTCAACCTTTTCAAGATCCACAATGATCTCTTCTTCAGATATAATGTGTCCCAAGTAATGAATCAACCTTTGATAAAATGAGCACTTGCTCAGTTTTACGTACAACTGGTGTTCTCTCAACACCTGCAGCACCATTCTTAGGTGTTGCTCATGTTCTTCCTCTATCTTGGAATACACCAAGATATCGTCCAGGAAGACTATGACAAATGTGTCCAAATAATCTCTGAACAACCCATTCATTAAGCACATGAAAACAACAGGCGCGTTTGACAATCCAAATGGCACCACTATGAACTCATAATGACCGTACCTTGTTCTAAAGGCGGTCTTTCTGATGTCCTCATCATTTATCCTCACTTGGTGATATCATATATGAGGTCTATTTTCGAGAATATTTTTGCATCCTTCAACTGATCAAAAAGATCATCGATCCTTGGTAGAGGATACTTGTTCTTGACAGTGACCTTATTCAACTACCGAAAATCAATGCACAGTCTCAGTGTCCCATCTTTCTTCTTCACGAATAGGACTGGGGCTCCCCACGGTGACACGTTGGGGTGAATGTATCACTTCTTTAGTATCTCTTCGAGCTACAATTGCAACTCTTTCAACTCTGGTGTACTCATTCTATAAGGAGCCTTCGAAACTAAAGCTGCTCCTAGCGTCAAATTTATAGAAAAATCGATGTCCCTCTTTGGAGGTAGTCCAGGTACCTCCTGAAATACATCCTTAAATTCTTTGAGTACCTTGTGGTCTTCCAGATTCGAGACTACATCTCAGGATGCTTCTTCCACCCGAGCTGCAAATAATTGACAGCCTTTCCGGTAAAATTTCTTCAGCTGCATGGCATAGATTTCTCTAACAGCCACGGCTCTAGGAATTCCTTGGAATGTTACCTAATTTCCCACTTCATTCAGGCATGTAAACCTCTTGTTACGACAGTCCAGAAGGGCATGGTGGTGGTCCAACCAGTCCATCCCAATTAAGAAATCGAATGAGCCTAAAGGTAGAATGTTCAATTCAGCCTTGGTGCTCATTCCTTTCATGTCTACTGAATAGGACTTAACCAATTCAGTGACCTTCCTTTTGGTTCCTGTGGCCAACTTCACTAGCCAAGGCTTTTCATGTTTGCTTCTCGTTATATGCAAACTGTCCACCATTCTAGGATCTACATAACTATGGCTAGCCCCTGAATCAATTAAAATAACAAGTGGTCGGTTGTTGATCGTACCTTCCACTTCAATCATGTGCGATTGAAATTTTTCTTTCTTGTTGTCCAAGGCTGCATAGATCCTCAGCATTCTACTGCCCATATCCTCCACTGTTTCAGCTTCCTGAACAGTATGGACATTTCTCACTTTATCTTTTCTGTGGGGGAAGTCTCTATACCTATGATTCCCTTTACAGCCCCAACACTCCATAGGTGGCGGTCTTAGCATCTGCTCACTCCCTTCAACTTTCCTGGGCTCTCTAAAAGATGACTGTCCCCAAGGACTATTTATGAAAAAGGGAGGCTTGTTTCCCTTCTGCCTCTGTTCTTTCTTAAACCTCTTCTGGTCATCCCAAGCCTTCCAAAAGGTAGGCTTTTCTCTTTGCTATTCGTATAGACATTTCTCCCTTCTTATGGTTTCTTCCATGATCTTAGGATCGTCATACTGAATCTTGTCACCAATGGAAGGTGGTAGTCCACTCAGATACCTCTGAATTTTGACAACCTCGTCTTTGATGAACGGAACATACTTCAGTAGTTCCAGAAAACTTCGTTCATACTCATTAATGGTCATGCTACCCAACTTGAGTTCGAAGAACTCCTTCATCTTTCTATCATAATACCTTTTAGTCAGGTATTTCTTCTTGAAATACCTCTTAAATTCCTTCCAAGTGACCTCTTTCTCTCTGATGTGTTGCACCTGCACAAACTGATCCCACCACATGGATGCTTTTCCTTTCATTTGATACATTGCAATTCTTCCTTCTACATGGGCTAAATAATTCTGCAGTTGGAAATATTTCCTCATGCCAAGCAACCATGTCTCGGCATCTTCCTCCTTCTTATGTTCTCCATCAAATGTTGGAGGATTAATCTTGTTCATCTCCCCTTTCAATTCATCCTTTCCATATTTTCGATGTTTTCTGGTAGGGGACGGGCTTGAACTACTGTGTGTCTCCTTGCCAGAATGCTTCGGGGAGAGACGATAATTTCTGTTACCACTCCTCGATCTTCTTCTCCTCTCAGGGGTTCTGACACTTCTTGATCTGCTTGTGTCACTTCCTTTTTCCAATTTATTTTCTATTCTTTCTAGGCTCTTCAACATTTTTAAGTTGAATTCACCCTGTCGATCCCTAATTTTCATGAGATTTCAGCTATCAGCTAGGAAAGCCTGGGCATCTTTCTGCAATCTTTCGATGAGTTGCATCATATGTTCTTCCTTATCCATCTCTTTTCCATGCCCATTAGAGTTTCTTCCTTCGAATCCCAAGTTGACATCCCTTCCTACCCTTTTGTCCTCTGTTTCGGAGGCAATCTGCACCTTTTCCCACTCCATACTCGACATTGGTTAGCTGGAATCCTGACTCTCATTGAACTCTGCACACACACTGTGCAATTCAATTCGAAGTTTGTTAGGCCATTAAAACCTCACAAACAATCCACAACATTTATAAACCAATATGAACAAGAACAAAAGACGTTTCGATTCAAATAAGTTTTTTGAGCTCTCATTGGGCTCTGCAAATTTCGGGACTTCGGAACTTCAGAATCTTGGTCCATGAAGATCCAACAGTTAAATCTTCATAACCAAAGTCACCCTTTCGCAACTCATGATCTCGCGAGTTCGTGAGTCGAAGACCCTCGACTCATTTCCTCTAAACGCTGATACCCGAGATGTGACACGAGTATGGCTCCCTCCTCACTAGCATCTGCTATGCATGACTATAGTCTAGGGCTAAGCGCTAGCACTCTTCGCTACTCGCACCTTCGCGAGTTGTGGCGTCCAACCCAGGAACCTCCCTTTCACGAAACCCCGAGAAGCGATGTTGACTTTTCTCCTCACGTTCTTTCTACTCGCAACTTCGCGAGTTTCAATGTTGAGCTACCATGCTCTTATCTCGCGAGTCCCCAAAATCGCAAATTACTTTATTCTCCAGGCCCACAGCACAGTTGTCGCCCTTCACCACCATGGCACGTGGTACGTTCAGGAGGGTCCACGTCACTTTTAACGATGTCATCGGGTCCCACCACTCTTGCATGTCTTCTCGACTCACTGGCACATGGTACGCATTCATGCGCCCATGTCCAATCCAAGCATGGAATCCAACGGTCAGATCCCCTCCTCAGATCAACGGTGTAGATCTTTTCGGCATTTCGAGGTTTCAGGCATCGAGAGTTCGTGCACTCCACATCTCAAACCTCCATCTGTCGAAATCCTGAAATCATTGTTTACTAAAATACGTGATCCAACGGTCAAGTTCTTCTCCCCATGATCTACGGTGTAGATCTTTTCGGCATTTTGGGGTTTTCGAGAGTTCACATATCGCGATTCCCACACTCCTGTGTGATTCAAAAGGTATTTAAACCCTGCGCATACTCTCTAGATCCGATGGTCACGAGGGTTCACCTTCCCTCCCAAGCAGATCCTAAGGTTCTAACACTATTGGTGTGGAGACCTATTTCCCCGTGGCCATAGACCACACCGACTACGATTTCACACGCTGCTAAACCTCTTGAGCTTAAAAACTCATCAAGTAACTCCTTGACACTTTGGGGCAAACCAAGGTCCGAAATTGGCCTTCCAAACCCAATTTCCCTTTCACTCTCGGTCCAAATACCGCTCCACTGGCCCATCTAGGCTCTGTGTCGAAACCATAGCTCTAATACCAAACTGTAGAGCACATTTTTCTGGCTACCAAGGCTTAAATACTCTTAAAAGAAATCTATAACACCCCTTTGTACATAACTCATATAGGCATTATATAATCCACATGCGTTTAAGAAAAGAAATAGATTTAAGCTCAGAGTAAACATATTATTTACTGCTATAATAACAATCAATAACATTAACATTAAATTGATATGCACAGTAGAATACATGATAATTATAATACACAGAGATACAGAAACATAATTAAAGCATCATCTGGTACTTATCTTTGAACAGTGGTAGTTCCATCAACCAAGTGCAGGCCTTCCACGAACCTCCCAGCCTTAGACCACACTGCTCATCAGCTCAGCAGTGGGTCACCCCCGAGCTGGGACTAAGCTCCACCCCAAGACAAGGAATCCTAGGCTAGGTTGAGGTTACAAGGAAACAACACACAGCCACAAGGATGGAATTCTCTCCCAGGAACCTCCTATGCTCACTGCCCACAGACCCTCATTCCCCACATGCCTGTTCCACCCCAGGAGTATACACCTTCTCTGTCACCTAGACAGTCCTTCGTCTGCTAATCTCCCTTGCCTTGGGTTATAGGAACAGGCCGGACCGGAAGTCTCCAGGCTCTATGGCAGCTACAAGGTTCCTTCCAGAAGTTCTCTCCTTCCTTTGTGCACTCTCTCACCTGGAGGAAGTCGCTCATAGGTCCAGCAACCTGTTCTTCCAACTTCAACCACCTCTCTCACCTGGAGAGAGTGTTGTACAAACTGGCCAACAAGCCACACAGGATCAAACACTACACGTCCACCACAATCAACGGGAATCCAGACATGAACACCCCAGAGAAGCTCCAGACAGGTGCAACAGCACAACCAGGCTTAGCAGGGATGGGACACTTCCATTTTCTCAATCTGGCAACATGGGATAGACTCACACTCTGGATTCTCAGGGATGTGTGACAAGTCATCCACGCAGGGGTCGATTCAGACTCCCTGGTTTAGAACAGAGAAAGGGTGTACCAGCTTTCTAGAAAAAACACAGACTCTTTCCCGAAATCAAAACAAGCTTCTCGTTCAGGGAATGTACACACGGGTTTTCTCAGAGCCAGACACAGACTTTTCAAATCACAGGGATGCACGAAGGTTCTCTGCAGGAGTCGGGTTGGTTATACTATCCAGGGCTCCGTACGCGTTCAGGAAATCGGGTAGAATGGAGGAGGAACCCTTCTCACAGCTCACCCTGGTAATTTTATTCACATGTGTTAGGGTTCACACTTGTCACCCATGGAACTGCATGCATTCCACCAGCACACATCACCCTTGTACGTCCTCCCCTTGCCAGAAACTTAGGATAAAACATAAAATGCACATGTCTTTTTGGGATAATATTAAAATATTATTCCCAGGATTAAGCCCCCTAGGCTTAGCCCCCAGGATCAACACTTAGCCCCTTTCCCACCTTTCAACCCCTAATTCCTTACCCACTTTTTGGATGCTCAATCCCCCTTCACTCATTCATTGTGGTCGGTCTGCACCTGGCGGTTTTTTTTTATTTTTTATTTTTCAATTTTATTAAATGTTCTGCATACATACAAGTACAAGATTAGGCCCTTGGCCTCCAACCCTTAGGCTCTCTGGTCTAACAATCAAATAATCCCACCGTCTTATACAAACTTGTCTCACCAGCCTATAACACATATTTACAATTTCTTTCAGAACATGGTTTGCAACGGGGCTCAGCCTTGGGGACACTACAACAATGGTCTGCAAAAATAGGGTTTTGACCTTGGGGGGGAACTCTCTATAAACTGTGATTATTTCTCTTCCTCGAAGGGCTCTGACAATGCGGGGGAAGACTCTGGTGTACGAAGAGCATTTCGAATTGATGGGCTATCTATTCTGCACAAGACCTCTAACCCTAACTTATTCAAAATGACCTTTTCTTCCTATGAATATTGTTCTGCACACCAGCTTATGAACTCTGGGAAAGGGAACGCGACTTCGATGACATAAGGGGTTATGGATGCTTGGGCCACTTCGAGGAAGGGTATTCGTTTCCTGACATTGTCTGACAAATTGGCTCTAGATACGGAAATGGGTGAGACAATTATTTTTGTGTCAAAAATATCGAAGTCCCTGTCAATTAGGGATTCTTCTTTAGAGGCGGGATCTTGCTCTATTACGGATAAAATGATAGTATTCATTGCCATTTTGAAAAATACCTATGAATTAGTGGAGAATGTGTGAGTCTAGTTCATTGTTGAGCTTCAATTCGACGGAGCGTTTGCGCTAATTTTCAAACGTTCAAAAGATTTGAAATATCATAAAATAATGACTAGGGGCCTCCTTTTATATGCACTTTTCGATATCGAGGGAAAGGAAAAGTAGTTTTGGGTAGACCATTTTTCTCCATGATATGCCTCTGGTGGTGCCACGTGTCTTTGGGATAAAACCATGATATTTTCCTCGGCCTGCTCTCTAGTTCTTAACCTTCGCGTTATTTCCTCACTCGATATGTCTCATGACCGTTGATATGGGCTTCTCAAGATCTATGGCCCACCGGGCCCCATCACTTCCTTGTCTCGGCTATGTTTAGCCCTTTCTCCACTATATGTGACCTGGTCCTCCAAACTATCGTACCTCCACATCGATGTAGCTCCTCGCCAAATTTCTAGACTTGGATTCCATCAAAAGAAAATTGTTATGGTGATAACAGAAGTATCAATCATGCTTCTACAATCACTAGCTATGTGTTCATAGTTATGACATTTGTAACATTCAATGACACGTGGGGCCACATATGCATTTCTTGCTTGAACATTTCTTTTATAATCCCTGCAATCTGCAACCTTATGTCCAAAATTAGTACAATAAAAATAATGACCGTAAAAGAAATTTTCATAACTAGGAGTGAATGATCTTCTTTGTGGTGTAGTCCTTCTGAATTTCTACCTTGAATGAGCATGATCATGATTGAATCTTCTTTGTGTCTTGAACATGGATGGTCTTCTTGAAGATGTATCTTCGATAGTTTTCTTAGATTCTAGTTGACCATGATTCTTTCCTTTGAGTATTTATGCATAACTCTTTCTATATTCTTCATTCTTCTTTTCTAGCGACCTAGAGTGCTTCTCTTCATTCTCTATAGTTGATGTGGATGTTTCTGTCTCTTCAAAATTCTTATTGATCTTGACAATTTACTTCTCAATGTGACAACTTCTTCTTCGAGCTTCTCAACCTCTTCTTCTTTATTCATTATCTAAGACTTCATGACTTCTTCTGTTCTTTTTGCTTCTTCAAGTTGAATTTTTAATGTGATTATTTCTTCTTCAAGTCCTTTCTCTTCTTGATCAAACTCTTCCTCAAGTTGGTTTAGATCGTTAGTTCTTTCCTTAAGATGATCTGTCAATATCATCTCTCTCATTTCTGCTTCTTCCTTCTATGTTGCTATGTTGGCTTCCAAATACTTCTTTTGATATTCAATATTTTCTTCGGTCTTTCTAGCTTATTCTAGCTAAGTTCTTAAGTTCTCGATGGCCTGTTGGGATTCTTCAAAAATGTGAACACTTTTCTTTTGTTTCATCAATTCTTTCTTGAGTGACTTGTTTTCTTCTCTTAGTTCATCTAAAGCACTAGTCAATTATGCTTCATAATTGTCTTCATTTTCAATTAGTTTTTTTGTCTCATTTCCTTCATGGAATTCTATTTCAAGATGTCTATGTTTTTCACAATTAAAGAAAAACAACATACCTCTGGTGATTATGTACTCTTCATATTCTGAATCTATTTGACATTGTGAACATAATTCTTCTTGATCTGTATCTGCATCCTCTTTGTCATTTTATGAATCTGTGATGGGTTAAGAATATATGTCATGTAACTTATCCCAAATTTCTTTGGTTGATGAACATTTACCAACATTTTCTCTTACCGGATTAGGTATTCCTTCCCAGATGAAATCCATTTCTATTTTTTTATTCTTCTTCAATTCCTTCTTGGCTAAAGTCTTTGCCCTTTTTGAACTATCATATCCTGTAACAACTGATAGAAAAATATAATTTCCCTGTGCCTATAAAAATAATTCCGTCCTTCTGCTCCACATATCATAATTTAAACCATTCTGACATTAAACATTGGTACTCCATTCTCAGAATAATTCATGATCTCCTTCTAGTGGTTAAATTGTTTCCTAAATGAACTGACTATGATACCAATTGTTGGATTACTGAGAGGGGGGGTGAATCAGTAATAGAGCAATTTAATCCTTTCTCACCATAAAATGCAAGTGTTATATCAATGTAGCATTATCATCCAATAGTTGCAAAGTAAATAAATAATGAACAAATGAGAAATCATACACATACACAGTACACCAGTGTTTTACATGGAAACCCAAAGCGGGAGAAAACCAGGGAATTCTTGTTATTATATGTCTTTAAGAATTACATTCATTGGAAGCACCAACTTCCTTTGTTTTCTAGCTGCAACTGGAAGGAGGCTCCAACCCCCTAGTTTTTCAAGCTACAACCTAAGGGAATCTCCAACTCCCCAATTCTCTAGCTACAACCAAAAGGAGGATCCAACCCCCTATTTTCTCAGGCTACAACCTAAAGGAATCTCCAACTCCCCAATTCTCTGGCTACAACCAAAAGGAGGCTCCAACTCTCTATGTTCTCCGGCTACAACCACATGTCCTTTCCCCATCCAACCACCCTAAAATATAAATATAATGATGGAGCCACTGTCACACTATCACTGTGATATATACTATTGTAAACCTATACCAATCAACTTGTAATCAACCTGTACCATAAACAAGTGCATCAACCATGCACCAACCTATACCAAACAACCTGAAATCATCCTGTACCATAAAAAAGTGCATCAACCATGCACCAACCTGTACCTCAACC
>ML859368.1:39660-49801 GCA_009831015.1 Picea engelmannii | reverse complement strand
CTCAGGTCAGATAATGGAGGAGAATATACCTCAGAAGAGCTCGTGAACTTCTGCAAAGATGTTGGGATCAAGATCCCTAACAAAACGGTGTATCTGAACAGAAGAACTGTTATAACCTTAAATTTCACCACACATGCTTACCTAGCATCATGCCAACTCATATCCCTTCCTTGCCAAAGCCATGCTGAGGAACCTCTTTGAAAATCCTTTTGAGTAGAGCCAAATGCGCCCTAACTCACTACTGCACATGTTGGAATGCTGGCAGGCCTTCTACTGCACGCGTTGGAACGTTGGCAGGCCTACTACAGCCCGCGTTTACCTAACAAAGAAAAAAAAAAGGAAATTTTCCGACGGGACAAAAATCTATGGGTCAGTTAACTGAAACTCCCAGCCATGCATGGCCGAGAGTTCATACAAAACCCTAGCTCCTTCTAGCCTATAAAAGAAGGGGTAGAGGTACTATTTGGAGGAGGAAAAATATAGCAAAGAAACTCTTCCCAATTGCCGAATCCATTTGTCCCAACCCTTTATCCTTTCCTCAAGCTTAAGGAGAATTAAAGAAAAGTAGTTGGAGGACAAAGAAGAGGAGGAGCCCAGGATCAGGATCAAGGAACGGTGGCCGGTCTCAACATTAATTGTAAGTTGATTCATCTTGAAAATAATAAAGAATACTTTTCCCGTCCCAATGCATGAGCTATATATGTTTTATTTGATTTATGCTTAATCTCTAACCCCCAAGTAGAAAAATAGCATGCATGCGTAGTGTTTTGTCTTGATTGCAGGATTGTCTTTGGAAGGAGCAGCGCAAGCAAGCGGAAAAAGTGCAACAGAGGATCTACACCAAACATCAGTAAAAAAGATTAGTAGGTCTTTTCCATGCTTGTGTGTGAAAAAGGGGTTTTGAGTTGTGGGGTGATAGGTTGAAAGTGGTTTATTTAAGGTCATGATCTGCATGCAAGCCTAACCCTAGCTTGCTAGTCCGTAAGGTGTTATTTCCCAACAAAAAAATTGGTGACCATACTGGGGATTACTCTTTAGGGTTTTTCTGGATTTAGTTGAGGGTTTTTGGGTGGTTTAAAGGATTGGATTTTCTGTTTATTTGCATGTTTGTTTTCTGTTAGGTCATAGCTAGCAGGGAACCTAGTTCTTTATACCAGGTTTTCATTGACTGTTGTTTGACGATAATTATCAGGACACACAGAGGTGTACGCGGCCTGCATAAGGCCTGCACGCGTGTAACCCGCACCCTAACCTTCTATAGCCCCCGTTTGAATGCTTGTTGTAGAGGTTTCAGTAGCGTGTAGGAGTCAGAGATCTTAAGAGGTAGTCCCCTCTTCCTTGTCAGAATTATACATTCTCAAGGGGCTTTCTGAATCCTGTCTGAGTCTTGTTGGTTCACTGTCTTGTCTCAGTTTGCTTTATTGCTTTTGTTATTTTCTGCAATTATTTTTCTTTTCTGTTAAAGAAGAAGCATCCAAGCCTCTAAGAGACCCTGGTTGTCAATACCAGAGGCCTTTTCCAGGTCTGGGATATCTGTGATTAGTTTTATATTAGAGTTTAGACATACACGCGGCCTGTGCAAGTGCAGCCTGTGGGTACCCGCACTCTGTTATAGTTCAGCACGCGTTTGCCTGCGTGTTGTTTCAGTGACAGTAGCGGGCTTGATTGGGTGCTTTTCAATCAGGGTGGGGCAGTCATCCCCTCCTGTGGTTAGAAGTGTTCCTCTCAGGAGTTTGAGTCTAGAGTGGCACAGTCAGTAGGTTAGGGCCTCATACCCTTAGCCTATTCTTTCTTAGTTGATTATTGATAGAAAAGATAAAAAAGAAAGATTTTGTTTGATGGTTTTTAGACAAGCGTAGGAGTCGGTGCTTTCTTGATTGCCATTGTGCATCTTTTCTCTAGTTCTTTGCGATCTGCGCTTTAAGCCAGAATTTTATTTTGTTTTCTTGGTTTTGTGCTTGTCGGCATTTTCCCTTTGTTGCTTCATTTAAGCACTTAAATAAATAAATAAATCATCTCTTTTTCATTTGCTTCTTTGTTTGAAGATTGTGTTGCTGCATCAATAGCTAGGAAGAAGTCTTTTTTCATAAGTTTTTGCAGTGCATTTAGAGCATAAGTATCTCGTAGATTGAGCGAAATTCCTTTATGTTTGTTGCATGAAATCTTAGAAAAATTGAAAAGAAAAAGAAATCTTTCTTGGTGAAAAGTTGTTGGTTTTTGTATTTTTTGTAAAAGTTTTTGTTTCCAAGGATTTCTTATTCATTTTGCTTTGAGTCCTTACACACCATCAGTTTCACCTTCATACCTTGTGACGTAAAAAATCCCATAAAAGAAACGCTAATTTAAAATCTATTAGACTCTTTTGTTTGTAGGGTTCATACACTAGCTCAGGACTAGGGCCTTGGAATAGGTTGGAGAGTAAATTCTC
Source organism: Picea engelmannii (assembly GCA_009831015.1). Classification (NCBI taxonomy): domain Eukaryota; kingdom Viridiplantae; phylum Streptophyta; class Pinopsida; order Pinales; family Pinaceae; genus Picea; species Picea engelmannii. Next base: position 47,373 of record ML859368.1, on the reverse strand, counting down.
CAAGGCCACTCAAACCAAACATTGGAGTCTGTGATAGGGAGTGTAGAAGTCCAATTACGTGGAAGTTATCCAGGACCCCCCTCTAACACAGGGGATAAACACGAGGTCATGTAAGGAAAGGTAGCGGAGATAACCCCTCCAAAGCCGGACCGAGCGTAGTGGAGAACACATATCGAGGATTTGTTAAGGGATTCCGTCGTTTGCATTTTCCACAGGGCTTCGTGGGTCTCGAATCCATTTGAGATCCTCAGTTGTCTTTCAAACCATTTTCTCTCGATACCCTTGACAGGTTTCGGGCTTGATACCCTACTCATTGTGGTCTACCCGACTATCGACTGTACCCGCCTGGTGACTGTTCGCATGATGGCAAACTAGTTGCCAATATTCTCTAGGGACATACACAGGTGACTGCGGGGGTATACCACGGTACCTAGGATAGACATCGGGCCACTCTTTGCAGAGTATACCCGGAGGGTGCTTCCGTTTTCGAGTTGCACTTGCACCGGTAAGTTGCTCTAGTGTTGGTTGTTGTAACTGTTCTTCAAAATAGTTAGTGTTTGCTTGATTTATCTCATAGGGGCTTATTTTTTTAGTGTGTGTTACTGTTTGATCGTGTAGAATACCTTAGCATGTCTTGGATCTTCTCACACAGTGGAGGATTCAGAGCTCCGCCGGTCACGAAGGCTTCTGGGCCTGCCCCCGGTTATAATGGAGCCACCCCCGCCACCATTGAGGCGGAGGCTAGACCAACAAGGGTCTTTCGAAGAAACCGGGTTTCAAACCATTGAGCCCGAACAACTCCCAGAGGAATCAACTGCCAATCTTGGTTCGGTTGAAACCACAACCACTGATACTTGGCCGTTGGTCATTGTACCAATCCAGTTTTACGAACACCTGTTAGTGCCTCACCCAGTTATGGAACCAAACGTTGTGACTTCCTCTGGGAATTCTTCCATTCCCATCACCGTTGTCACCACAGGAGAAGCATCTCCTAACTTGTCGTCGTTGGTCCGAGCCACTACGGTATCAACCACAACTACGTCGCACAGTGGACCGTCCCCATCTATCACAGCGGCCACACCTCCCTTCACACCTAGTGCGACAGGCACTCCGTTCTCATACAGTATGCCTAGTTCGGATACCAGTCCTGCACTCACTTACTCCACTTTATAGAATTTGGGTCTGGGGGCAGGGAGCTCTAATGCTCCTCTGCAAGGTCAACTTTGGGGCATTCCTATCCCTTTTAATGCTTTTTCTTACATTGGAGGTCATATCTCTCCTTCGTCCCCTTCTCTCTGTGGTCTGCATCAGCAGTCCGCTGGGCAGCCTGCACACACAAGTTCATTTGGAGCCAGGAGTCAAGGAACACCTGCGCAAACTCTGTCGGTAGGTTCGTCACCGTTTGTTTGGAATGGGATGTTTGGTAACAACACTTTCGCATCCACTGCTTTCCCATCTGGGGGCACACCCATTTTTGGACAGTCTACTCTGGGACAGGGAACTATTCCTGTGTCGGGGGCACATATACCACGACCTTGGAACTCAGGACAAGGATCCGTTCTTTCCTCTGGAATGTCGTTCTGGGGTAATTATTTCCACAATCAATGGAACCCCGAACAAACTTCTATGCCTCTCCCATCAGGACCGGCATGGGGTAATCCTTCCCAAAGTCTGTCAAACACGATGAATGCCCAACATCCTATGTCCTTCATGGGGAATCAGACAATGATGTCTCCTCAGATGAAAAATCCTTACGCTGGTCAGGGCCATGGTTTCTACCAGAATGCTGGCCAACATCCAAACTTTTCCTGGCAACCTGGTGCCAGTCAAACTCCAGGACCCTTTTTTCTAGGCTATCAGCAACAACCCAAACTACCATTCCTGGCAACATTACACCTGCCAGATTTGACACGGTTGTTGAATGATCCTATCTGTCATGATCCATGTTGGCCTCCTATGCCAACGAAGTTTCCTTCGGACATTCCAAAGTTTGAGGCCAAGCCTAACGAAGATCCAGGTGATAACGTGACTACTTTCCATCTTTGGTGTTCATCTAACTCATTAAAATATCACTCCGTCCAGTTGTGATTGTTTCAACACACTCTTATCGGGAGTGCCGCGAAATGGTACATAGAGCTTGATCGCTCACGATACTCTTCTTTTGGCAAACTAGCGATGGCCTTCCTTAACCATTTCCAATTACCTGTGAGATACGATGCCAGCATAGAGTTTCTAGCCAATTTCGAACAGACGACAGCCGACCATATCTCTGATCATATCCGAGAGTGGAGATGCCGAAAGAGTCTAATCAAAGTACCAGTCCCACCAGCATTCCTGCTAGAGTGGTTCATTAAGTCTTTAGTCCCACAATTATCCAAAGACATCGCAACTTCTAGGGTTTTCTCCGAGGAAGATGCCATTATGAGGGCTCAACAGTTTGAGCTTATCTATTCTCAGTCTAGTTTATTATACAACATCCTATCGGATGCCCCACAATCAATACTGGATAAAACTAGACAGAGAGTCGGACCACATGCCAATGGTATTGTTGGTTCGGCACAAACCAAGATTGCTGAGCAATTGACAAAACAATTGGAACAGTTATCTATCCAACACTCAGCGGCCAGCTAGACTACTTCTTTGGTTACTCCTCCTACCCAAACGTTGGAAGTACACTCCGTGCAGACGACTACCCCAAAGACCAACCAGCAGCCTAAAGGGAAGAAAAAATAATGAAAGAAGGGTAAGGGGGAGAAGAAACCCACTGATAATGTTGGCGAGGGAACCACGGAAAAATGGAAGGCAAGGTATCAGTGCAACTTGTGTGTGGAAGACCACCCGACCCATCTGTGTCCTCGACTTGCAGAGGCCCAGAAGTTTGTCACACAGCAACAACAGGCAGTGTTGGCTAATCCCTTTCAACATGGGAAAAATTTAACTCAAGCCTCTACAAGTGCCGAAGGAGGTAGCCAAGAAACTTTCCCTCCTCCAAACAACTCCTCATCCACGAACATATATATGGTTAGGGGTGATGCTTTAATAATGACTAGAGCACACGACTATAGTAAACCAAGCGCCTCTGAGAAGGACAAAGAATCCGAAATCCCATCTCTTCCTCTACAGATCGAGAAGACGTTGGGTGAAACAATGACACACATTCCCAAGGGTGCATTTAATAAAGCTTCTCACAATCAAAACGCAAGGGCTGCCCAGAATTACTCTATGGTGGAAGATTTATCCCAAACCCCTTGTGCTATGTCCACTTTGGAGGTCCTCCAAAGTTGCCCTGCTCAGAGGAAAGCCTTGTTGACTGCTTTAGGCTCTACTAAGACTTGTAACCCGGGTACCATCATGCTAGATACAACTGACTTAAAACCTCGTCTGCCTTACCACGTAGCATTTCAGATAGTAGTGGCTCATCCCACGAAACTTTTACATGCAATATCTTTCGCACGGTGGTCAACGAGGGCACCTCGACATGCATTATGTCGTTAGCATGCTGGAAAGACATTGGTCAGCCCGAGTTGTCTCCATCACCTACTCTCCTCACTGTGTTCGACGGTCGTTCTTTCCGACCACATGGCATCATTCCTTCTTTCCCTGTGCAGTTAGGAGGGAAGATTGTGTGTGTCGAGGTAGAGGTAGTCAATGTCCCCCTCGACTATAATCTCTTGTTAGGTCGTAGTTGGACTTATGCTATGAAAGAAGTGGTTGCTACATTTTTCTGAGTCTTATTATTTCCGCACGAAGGCTGGATAGTGACCATCGATCAATTGTCCTTCTCTAGACCTGACCCAGCTTTGGGGGCATCCACGGTTCCCATGATTGATAATCCTCAAGACGGTGTCATTAACGTAGGAGTTGGTTTGTGCCCATATTTGATGGGTACTTTCAATTACCCACCTCCTCATGGCAATGTCAAGTTTATATCGACTCACCACAAGGCTGAGATTTTTCATGTCTCATCATTCTGCATGACTTACTTTCAAGATCTGTGGATTCTTCCTTCCCCATCAGCCACAATGGATGAGATAGGGCACCCTGGCATGTCCATGCCCTTGTCGACTACTGAAGTAGCGTACTCTTTAGTCCAACAAGATTCAGCTACTCCTGATCTGACTCTCGCACAAGAGTTGGATCCACTTCTAGAGCCTATCTGGGTTCAGGGTTCTCTTGCTACCACCGATTCGTTAGACTTAGTCTTGCCTTCTGACGAAGCTATAATCGAAGCAATGACTATTCCAGACAAACCTTGGGAAGATCTTCATCACAGATCATATTTCCTCCCAGAGTTGCACCGAATTGAGGCAGGAGAATTCACTATCACCATGACGGGAGAGCAGTCGTGTCCTATTAACCTCTTAGCTACACAGGAAATTTACGCTGAGGGCAATATGGCGACTATCGCTGAAACTATACCTATCAACATCTCCCGAAACCCCTGCGTCGTGGAGAATGTCTTTGTCGGAGCGGATTGCTCCCCCGAAGAGATTCAAATTTACACGGATCTTTTCAAAGAATTCTGCGACGTTTTTTCCTGGTCTTATGAGGAAATTCCAGGCATCGATCCAAAAATAGTTGAACATGAAATCACAACGTATCCTGATGCTAAGCCTGTTCGAAAAAAACTTCGTCCAACCAATCCTAGGAAAGCAGCAGCCATTAAGGCTGAGGTTGAGAAATTGCTCAAGGTAGGGTTCATTTACCCTATTCATTTGACTCAATGGGTGTCAAACCCCGTGCCGGTCAATAAAAAACAAGGCACGATTCGTGTATGTACTGATTTCCGTGATTTGAATAAGGCATGTCCAAAAGATAATTATCCAACCCCATTCATTGACCAAATTATTGATGATTGTGCTGGTTGTGAAGCCTTTTCATTCATGGATGGTTTTTCGGGCTATAATCAAATCCAAATCAAACCTGAAGACCAACACAAAACGGCGTTCATTTGTCTGTGGGGTACATTCGCCTATCGTAAGATGCCTTTTGGCCTTAAAAATGCTGGAGCCACTTTCCAGCGAGCCATGTATTTTGTGTTTCATGACCTCAAGCATATAGTCGAGGCCTATCTAGATGATTTAGCATCACGCTCTCGCAAGCGAAAGGATCATCCTACACACCTCAAACTAATCTTCGAACGCTGTCGATACTTCAGGATTCGCTTGAATCCCAACAAGTGCACCTTTTGCATCACGTCAGGACGTTTGTTAGGTTTCATTGTTTCAACAACTAGGATCATGGTCGATCCTCTTAAGGTGGAGGCAATAGTCCAGTTGCCCCCCCCACGCACAATCTTACAACTTCAAAGTCTTCAAGGCAAGGTGAACTTCTTACGACGCTTCATCACCAACTATGTCGAAATCACCAAGGGATTTATGCGTTTAGTGAAGAAAAATGTTCTCTTTTTCTGGGACAAAGCAGCTCAACACTCTTTCGACGCATTAAAACACGCCCTCACTACTGCGCCTCTGATACGACCACCTAATTATAACAAAGACTTCTTATTATATCTGGCTTCCGTAGAGTCAACCATAGGCATGGTTTTAGTTCAGGAGGATGATTCATTTTCCGAATACGTGATCTATTACCCGAGCCGAGGCCTCGTAGGACCGGAACTTAATTATTCCCATCTCGAAAAACTTGCGTTGGCAGCAATTCATGCTGTCCAACGGTTCTGTCACTATGTTCTGTTTCGTAAGACCACCATCATTGCTGTCGTGAATCCATTCCAGTACATATTGACACGACGAGTTATCTGTGGAAAAATCAGTAGATGGATGGTAATCCTCCAAGAATTTGACTTAGACTTCATTTCAACCAAGTCCAAAAAGTCATTGGTCTTCGCAGAACTTATCTCGGAGCTTCCGTTTGAGTCAGGTGACGTTGTGCCTGAGGAATCACTTATCCAGGGGGATATGTTTTTAATTGAATCTTTAGACCCCTGGTACAGAGATATACTAATCTATCTCTAGACTTTGAAGTGCCCCACCTCTGCTTCTCGTGACAAGCGTCGGCGGATACGCCATCAGGCTAAGAACTATCTCATACTCAATGATACGTTGTATTGAAGAGGTGTAGAATGCATCTTGTGCCAATGTATCACTCATGAGGAGGCCGTCATAGTGCTCAATGATTGTCATACAGGAGCCTGTGGCGGTCACTTGTCCAGGTTGGCAACAACCCAAAATATTTTACGAGCAGGTTACTTCTGGCCCACACTTATGAAAGATTGTATCGAGTCGGTCAAGAAGTGCCATCCGTGCCAAATCTTCTCACGAAAGATGAGGGTACATCCAGCTCCCATGTTTCCTGTCATCACAGTCGGTCCCTTCACTAAGTGGGGGATTGATTATACTACATGCAACCCCCTATCGGCAAGGGGGCACTGCTATATCATTGTAGCTATCGACTACTTCACTAAGTGGGTCGAAGCTATGCCGACGTTCAAAGATGATGGAGAGACTGCAACTCTCTTCTTATTTAACCAAATTATAGCATGGTTCAGCGTCCCGAGAGAGATTGTCACTGACCATGGAAGCCACTTTCAGAACCAAATGATGTCTGAATTAACATCAAAGCTTGGGTTACGGCAGGAACACTCATCACCTTACTATCCCCAAGCCAATGGGTAGGTGGAAGCTGTAAACAAAACTCTTAAGACGATTCTACAATGAACTATCAACTAAGCCAAGTCAAATTGGCATTTGATGTTATACTCGGCATTATGGGCTTACCGAACCTCAGTTAAGACTGCAACCGGTTTCTCACCTTTCCAACTTGTTTACAGGCTGGAGGCAGTCTTTCCCATCGAATGTCAAATTCCATCTCTGAAATTGGTAGTACAGTTATTGCCAGACACTTCTCTGCTTGAAGAACGGTTAGTACACCTGGAGCAGCTTGATGAACAGCATCGCGATGCGGCTCTGGACAACGAGGCTCATAAACATAAGGTCAAGTGTCAATATCATAGGTTCGTTCGTCCTCGGGTTTTCTCTGAGGGCGACCTTGTCCTGGTCTATGACCAAGATAAGGACCCCCTGGGGGCAGGAAAGTTTAAACCCATGTGGTTCAGACCCTTCATTATTAAGGAGGTTTTAAAAAAGGGTGCTTATCGTTTGGTCGATTTTGAAGGGAATGCTTTGGCAGAGCCTAGAAATGGGCTCTACCTCAAGAAGTATTACTCATAGAACAATCATTGTGGCTAACTTTTTGTAACATATGTATAGTCTTTGTACTATTACTTTTTTTACATTTCTTTTAAAACGTGTTATGGACGTGTCATTGATGTTATCTTTCGTCAATATGGCATATTTCAAGTGAGTCTGAGGTGTTCATTGGGTACACGGACGGTGCTAGTCGACACACACAGAGGCTTGTCTCCACAGCTTGGGTAATCTTTACACCACAGGGTCAGTTGTTATCTTCCGGAGGTATATGTTTAGGTGACACCACAAACAATGTTGCTGAGTATAGTGCAGTTATTGAGTTGCTTCGTGACGCTTTGTCATTGGGTATCTCTCGCCTCCGGGTCTATCTAGACGCTCAACTGGTTGTGTCGCAGCTAAACAGAATATACCGGGTTCATGACCCAACTTTACACCGACGATTCCTTAGGGGACGTCTCTTGGAACGCAATTTTGATTATATTACATATTTTCATGTTCCTAGGAGTCTAAATCAAATCACATATACTCTAGCTAATCACATTTT